>JANIJG010018807.1:0-33922 GCA_024611175.1 Megaceryle torquata
CTTCTCTTCTCTTCTCTTCTCTTCTCTTCTCTTCTCTTCTCTTCTCTTCCCTTCCCTTCCCTTCCCTTCCCTTCCCTCTCTTTCATAAGTACTTACAAATGCTAATACAGGACACAAAAATCAAAGAATGCCCAGCACACTTTCCCCCCAACACAATGTATGACTTTGTGGAAATCTGTGGAATTTCAGCTTTTGCTGTATCCAAGCGACATGGTTTACAGTTTGTTGGATGCAGAAAAATTCCCTTCATTAAAAGCCAAAAAAGTTGTTGCATGGGAGGTTTCAGAAAAGAAAAATGAAAGAACTTGCAAAACAAAACAAAACAAAAAATTACAAAGGGCCAAGGATTTAATAAAGAGGAAAACATTTAAAGAGGCAGAATGTGCTCCGACGCGGTAATAAAGTTGTTAATTCTAAATATCCCTTTAAGAAATCATAAAGCACAGCATTGCTCTGGAGTACAACGTTTGTGGAGCTCCCTCTTGGTCACTGTTCTGACAGGGGCTGTCATGACACAAGTTTATTCCTGAGCTTTAGAGGCTGCCCATTCATGCAGGTATTGCCACACTTTTTAATGCTACGATTCTTTTCTGTTTTTACTCTGAGTGCATTTCCTTGGATGTTGCTGTTGCATCTTAACGATGCAGTTGATCTTAAGTAAATACTTCATTTGGTTTAAGTTCATGGAAATAATGCTCACTGTTGAAAAGTAGTAGTTTTGACCTCACCAGTCTAGAATGACTTTGTTTAGAACAAATCCCATATGTTTTGTCACCTCCCTTAGCTTAAGACTCGGCCCTCAACAGGTTTTCAGAACCAACAGGTGAGGAGACATTAAGACAATTTCGGAAGGTCCTGAATTAATACGAAACTGGGGGGAGGGGGACAAGTGGGTTGTGACTCAAGTCCTTTATAGCCTGAGGACAGTTTAGTCTTTCACGCCAGTAAAGCTCTCCTGCTGTTCCAGCAAAGGATGCGAGAGAAAAGAGAATTGCCCCAAGCCAGATGACAGCTCACCTAGGTGCGAAAATCTCTGACCTTCGCTAAACCTAAGTAAACTTAGATGATGTGCTTTCATTTCTTCTTGTGAGGTGCATACACACTCTGTGTGTGGATGTGTGTGTGAGTGAGAGTGTGTGTCTCTCTGCTACCACACCTCAGGATGGAAAGGAGACTGCTCCTGCTTTGTGGGTGATTGCAATCTAGTGCTACAGAGGTAAAAGATTCCTGGGTGAAGTTTTGTCTCAATGTAAAACAAGTTAATTTCTGTGTGGAGAAAGTTCAGTGGATCCGCTGTGGATGAAAGGGCCATGTATCAAGCAAAAGCCATCTGCTTAAGGGTTTGGAAACTGACCGTGCTCTACAGGGCCTGTGCTGGACACCTTGTCCTCCCCCAGAGTCCTTAGAACAGCATGATCCCACCTCACTTCAAAATCTGAATTATTTGCTGTTAGCAAACACCAGTGGATGAATTTGGGATTAAGTTTATTTACCCTCTGAATGATAAGGCCAATGAGCAGTACTTCTGCCAACGTATCTACCCAGGCAGCTTCCCTCCTGCAGCAGAAGCATAGTCTAGTGGACATCAAGGCCAGGTCTGCTCTGCCTTACTGCCACTGACAGCAACTGTCCCCGACCCAAAACACCACAGACTCTGAGGCCTTAGTCCTGTGAGTGTGAAAGCACGTTAAAACTTGAAGTTAGGGATGTGATGCCTTTGATATATACCTGTGCTACCTTCATCCCTTTGGGATGTATGGAAACGGGTCCTAAAATGCCCTGTTAGGCTCTGAGTCCATACGTTTGCAAGATCAGTTCCTAAATGATTGCACAAAGTGTCCAGAACATCAAATTAAGTTGTGACAATATTACTGATTAATAAGAGATGCTTCTATAAGTTCATTCTTATACTCGTTACAGAATCAAATTGCTCTCTTTGCATAAAGGCTTCAAACACACTTTTCTGAGAGGAAAAGAAACAAGTTTCCAGCTGAGATTGAAACTATGAGGTTTGGGTTTGCTTTCAAAAGTTATATATTCACATGGATGTGAGCTTGTGTACATTGTCTCAATGAAACACTAGTCCTGATGCTTCAAAGCCCTCCAATTGCTGAGTTGTTCATACCTGTGAAAAATCTGGAGGCATGAAAGCAAAGCAGAACTGCAGCATTCTCACTTTGCACCTGGTATAGATGACAGGTGGAAGCTGCTGACCTTTGGGGTCTTCATGCTGCAACACATACAATTCCAGTTGAGAATTACAGTCATAGGAAACCCTGAAAGCAGCATATTCCCCTTGGAAGCCATGAAACTGTGGTTGCAAGGCTCTCTAACATATCATTGGCTTTCACGCAGTGAAGGGGAGCTGGGTGTCTCCAGATCATCCCATAATTAATTCTTCTGAATCTTCCATATCATGCCATGCTCTGCTGCTGTGTGTTCCCTATGCCTGGTGTCACATACTCTTTCACAGCAATAATTTAAATATTAAACCAGGTAAAATGTCTTAATTTTTGTATTGGCTCTGTTCCCCAAGAAGCATATGGGAATGTCACAGTCTGGAAAGCTCTGCTTTCCAAATTCCTCTAGGCTTAAACTATAAAAAAGAAGAAAGGATGCACAGAAGTCAGGCCCACACGCAGGTTCAAGCCCCATATCATGTACTCTGAAAGAAAAAGGGGAAAGAAGGAATCTGGAATATCTTTACAACCTTTATGGAAATTATTCTGCAATTACACCGGCACAGCAGTCATTTGAACTTGGCTCTGTGGCTGTATCTCTAAAGGGGTCTAGGTCCACAATTTAAAAATCAATGTACATATTTATTAATGCCAGTAAATAGATGTAAATGACCCTGAAAGTTATTGCTCGTGAGCTTTTCTGCTGGAGGCAAATATTGTGCTGAGACCCTTTGATCTGGAAGGATGGGGAGTAGACTGGAAGGGGCATGGAGAAGTATATTGTTAGGGAAAAATCCCTTTCACCATGTTTGCATGCTATGAAGACATGGTAAAAAAGCAAAACCATAGCCCAGCTCCCCCTTTGCTTACGCCCCTTTTAATTATGATGATTTTGGAAGACAACTACCCAGCGATCTGCAGAAGGGACTCGCCTGAGAAAGCTTTCTCACGTTCACGTCTGGCTGCCTCTCTGTGTGAGCAGGGGCAGTGGTCCCAGGAGAAGAGGCAGGCTGGAATGCAGCGTGGTACTGGGGGCCCAAGCCCCGAATGGCCAGGGTCGCTGGGAGACCTTCAGCATCCAGACCTCTGCTGCCTGCATAACACACATACCCACACACGAGCTGTCGAGTCATATGCACTTTTTTTTTCTCTGTTTGCAGCTGGTCTATTTGATCTCTGTGTGCCTTGGCTGTTTGCTGTTGTGAGCTGCTTGCCATGATCAAAACCTTATTATCTCGAGTGATGTTGTAGTGCCGTATATTGGGAAAGGGCAGTGGAGTATAGCAGCAGGCAGCTACAATACTGGGCAGATAACAAAGGCACTAATAACCTCTCTCCAGTCTATTTGGATTGATTCATTGAGGGGACTGAACATCACTTTGCTTGTAATGGGTATGGCCATTTTCAACAGCTACTCCCTCTGCTGCTGGTGAGCTTGCACAGTCGTACATCCCTGTGTATCTTCATATAAAGCAGAGATCGGAGAAGACACAGCTGTGTCCATCTCTGTGGCTCCTGTAGCCTTCAACAGTTTAGATGTTGCAGTTCACATTTCCAGCTTGTGACCGTGCTGCTTGTATGCACCCACTGCTGCAGGGATGGGCACCAAGGATCTCCAACTGGAAGATCAAGCCACAGACATTTGACTTTCTGTGAATTATGTTCAATGTCTTAGAAGCCTTTTTCTTGGCTTCTGTGCTTGGTTTGTTTGCTTTATTGCTTTTGAGCTGTAAGGCTGCTGTTCCTGCAATGTCAGCTCAAGGTGTGAGGTGGTGGTGGGGTGATAGCAACCCTCTGGGAGACCCAAGACCAAGCAACCTGATGTGGTCATGCAAGCCATTTCCTTGTCCTGCTGGTTCTTGTCACTGACTGACATACAAACAGGTGTCAGATGAAGAAACACATCCAGACAATCTCTTATTCCCTCTGCTTCTCACCCCATTTCTGCAGGCTGCAGTTTTGCTCTGTATTTTAATTTCTTTGTGCATTCCTCGCAGCAAAAATTCCCAACCCTACTGCTCCATCTTTCCAGCAGTTTTCTTTGCTCCATTGGCTTTTGCTCTGTTATCAGCTCTCTTTGCTGCATGGGCTTCCTGTGGTCCACTACCCTCTGTCTTTACCAATAGCTGTTCTACTCTCTTCTCCATCCTCAGGACAAGATGACAGGCTTACAGAAACAAATGCCCTTCATGGAAGGCATGGTAAAGGATGACTGAGCAACACCCTGACCTTAACTGCAGGGCTGAAGAATGTGTTCTACCTGGTGGATCTTCTTCAGTCACCTTTATGGTGCTGCTGCTTACTTGAATGTGTGAACTATGGCTGGCATGAAAATGAGCTCAGGGGAGCAATGCCATGAGAACCAGCTAAGGAAGGAATTCTTAGCAGACTTAAGTGGGATTTCTCTCTGATGTTGTGATAGTGTCAGTTCCTGAAGCCTGGGATGTTTTTCTGTGGGGCAGTGGGACAAGTGGAGAACATGGAGGATCTGAGGTCTCCTCGGGATTATTGTTGGAGTTTATGTTATTGAACAGCAGAACTCAGAGGGATGGGACAATGAAAATGTCATCAGTGGAGACAGAAAATTTCTAAGGGCAATCATGTCCTTGTCATAGCCTCACAGCCCTCATCCTCATGAAGCTTGAACCAAAGCTTGGAGGGGAAGTCTGCTAAGAATCTGGATGGAGAAATGTGGTTATTAATGTAGGACTTTTTTAGAAAACTCATTTTCCAGCCAGGCTCCTTCTTATGCTAAAACTCACATGCTTATACTTTCATATTCATTGCTGACATTTCTGCATATGCTATTTTGTTCTTCCTTGTCCTGTATTCTTTTTACCTACTGAAATTATAAACACTTTAAAACTAAAAATATACCTTTTTTTCCTTTTGTCAGATTATGGCACACATACTTTTGCTGACATATTACTTGACACTCTGCCAAACAAAACTGGTAAAAGGAAACATAACAGAAAACGAGTTTTGAGAATCAGGGTAAGTGTTTGTTAAGCTTATTTTTATTATTATTATTGTGGGAAATAGTAGCTTAAGTTAACTTTTCTGTGTGAGAATGTTTTAGCTGACTTTGAATGTAGCAGAATCAGTTTACATGAGTCTGTTCAACATGTGGCCTCTCTTGTATGAATCATTTTTTACCGGTGGCTAATGTGAAGAAAACTGGCTGTTGTAAGCAAATGACGTGTATTGCTGAATTTTAAAACTTCCCAGCAAAGCATCATTTAAAATCTGTCAGAACGTATATGGACATAGCTTGTATAATTCATAACCTCTCCAAGCACGTAGGAGACCAGCTTTTCCAGTTGACCTTTAGTGTCACAACCATGAAACAAACAAATATCTCTTTTCCTTATTTACTCTTGGACTTTTCATGGTGCTCATCATTGCAAGGTCTGACTCCTCTGAGGAGGTAGTGGCTGTATCCTCAGAATACCTCCATGAGTTGGATGTTGCTGTCATCCTTCCCAGCCCATAGCTCGCTGTGGCAGATGAGGGGCAGCTATGTTGCCATCAGATGAAATGCCTTCATATACACCTTGGGTGGCAGAAGGGGAATTGAGACCAGAGAGGTTGTGGAAGATCTGTGTGATCTGTTGGGGTTGATGAACTACTGTAGCAGAGGTTTTCAAAGCCTGGTCTAGGCAAGTTGCTTTCCCAGTGTGGCACAACATGCAGAAAACCTACAGTGTTGACTTTGACCCTGAAATACAGGACAGCTGCATGGGTCCAGGAGGACCACAGCACTCACCCACACCAGGAGAGAGTGATTCTGGACAAACTCTGCACCTTATCAGGTGCCTGGCTTGGGGGCAAGAAGAGAGCTATCCTGAAACCTCTCCAAATACTCTTCTTTGAAAATAGTCACCAGTGGCATTGGCAAAATCTGAATCTTGCACTCTGGCATGTAAAAGCCCCTGAAAACAGTTATAAACCCCACATTTAACAGCCAACTCACTCAGACAAGTACACAGTTCAGCACCACATTACTCCTGATGAAGTCAGCCAGAAACAACTGCATGGTTTGCAGGATGAGTTTTTGAAAAGTAAACTGCAAACCACAAAGCATACACAAATAACAGCTCTAGAGCCTGAAGACCAACCTGGGGGAGAGTTTACCCATCAAATTCTATGTTGCTTGAAGGTAACAACAACAGTAATGTATTAGGTAAAATGTAATCTCTTCCCCTTCAAGGCATTTGGAAAGAAAAGCTAAGCAGCCAGATTTATAGGTAAGAAGCACATTGCAGAAGCATGTAAAATAGGTTATCTGTCAAGAGACGTGGCAGTCATCTGTCATCGGACACGTCTGGAAGACCTGTCATAGGTTTTGGCACATTTGTTATTCACTCTCTTGATGCTGTTTAGCAACAGACCTTACAGATTACAATGGAGCCAGCTGTCACACCAAGCTTCACTCACGTAAGATGTAAGTAAATAAGTTTTGCATGAATGATCCTTGCCCAAAAAAATCCCCGTGACACCAAGAATTGGTGACAATTGTTGGTACTTCTCTAAGAGTACGTTTCTTGCAGGTTCTACTCTTGCTCCTGCAGATGCAAGAAGGAAGAAGACTGGACTCTAAACCAGTTTCTTCAGTGAAGCCACACAGTCTCCTTAGTACTCCGCAATGAACATTTTGGTTATGATTTTTCTTCCATTTTAAAATATGTTTGTATTTGGACCAAGAGAATGTACAGTTTCCATATGACTGATGTGCTCTGGGGGAAGAGATCCCCAGAAAATTAGCTTAGATGCTGACCTTGCTCAGGACTTACACAGAATAAGTTAAATGCAAACTATTTTACTATTTTAAAGATTGCCTTGAGAAGAAAAGTCTTAAACCAGGCAGACAACAGAATGAATACTTGGCTATTCTTTGTAGTTTCTAAGGACTAACCCCTGATTCCTTCCAGCAGTGGATTGGAAACCACATGGAAGTAAGCCAAGTCTCCTTCCTGAATATGTAAGTCCTGTAAATGTTGAGTGTAATTGTGTGGTAATCTAAAACCTGCTAGCTGGCACATGCAAGCAGAACATGTCCCACAGCTCCAAAATTTTCACTTTGCTATTACCCAACTGGAATAATGGGTAAAATATAGAATAGCCTAGTTTGGTGTCTTCCATACTTTCTCAGTTCCATGCAATTGCCAGAGATAATGGGATAAAATGAAAGAAGCTGAGCCTACAGAAAGCCCAATCCCTACCAGAGATCTTGTTTTTAAATTCAGAGCACCCACATTCAGACTGATAATTTTGATATGAATCTCCATGTACAGTATTGCTGATACTAATGGGAATGGAGGATGTACAAGCAAGCTGCTGGATTCAGGACAGTGGGATGGGAATGATACATAATGAAGGGAAAACTCTCTGCCCAGGGAATTCAGACAGTGCTGTGGAGTCACTGCTATGCTATTTGCCACGTGCTATATACAGTCACAAAATATTCCACTCAGTCAGAGACATGGCCAGAAAAAGCCCTGCGAACCCCAAAGTCTTACAGTCTTATAATAACCACTGCAGCACACCCTCCACCACAAAAGGAACACAGCAGAGCTTCTGGTGACCTGCATGAGACAAGCTGTATGCAACTTATTCCAGCATGGAAAGAAACAGGCAAAAATCAGAGGGGCTGGTTTCAGTACATCCTTTGCCATTTAGCATTTCCTCTGGAACTGCAAAGCAAACTTTTGGCTACCTTAATAAAACTTCAAAGTGCTGGAACGAGGTATTATAAGAATATCTGGAGTTTTCAAACTATCCATTTATTTCAGTAGACAGAAACTTAATTTGAGTACCAGTACTTGGGTGAAAAAGGATTCTGTCATTAAAAAAAAACCCTTTCAAAATTAATCTGTTATCTTCTCCCCTCTTCCTTCCACTTCTTGTTTTATACATTTATATTCCTGAGAGTTGTTAGGCAACATACAAGGAGGCTACTTGTCACTTGAAATTCAAATGCAGGATCTCAGTAAAAGAAAAAGCATTGCGGTCTTTATGAGTGGTTCTTGGATTGGAAGAGAAAGGAACATAATGATGATACAATAGCCCTTAGTGTACAATGCCATTCCTGTTGTCTACAACACTTCACATATCATCATAATTCATACTTATTACTATATATTTGAAAAAAAAAAAATCAAAATCAGTCCAAGATGTCAGCTACAATCAAACCACAAAGAGGACAAAACAGCCCACACAGTAAGTTGCTGACTGACTTGTCTTGCAAAATGCTCAGGCAGCTGCTAGCTTTCAGTAGTGATTGTACCTGCTGTAATTACGAATTAGTGCCGTCAGGTCGTTTTCATTTAGTCTTTCTTGGTCAACACCAGCAGAGCAACCTGGACAATGGTACCTACTCATATACGGGTTTTAAGAAGAGGATGGGGTGGGTCACATCTCACCCCACACAAGAGGAACGATGCCAAAAGAAGGGGAGCTGAAGCTGGTCAAGATAGTATGACAGGACTGCCAGGAGCTAGAACACAATGTCAAACCAGAGCCACCCTTGGAGAGATCAGACCAGTCCTGAAGATCCTGCCAACCAGCCAGGATGTTTGTGTGACCTCTACCTTGTGCTAAGAAGGCAGATGGAAAGCCTGGCTCAGTCCTCAGTCGCTTTTTTTTTTTTTTTTTTGTGGAGTGCTGGACTGTGACCCCAGTAAATATCCCACTGTCTGGGGATTGGAAAGTATCAGAGGGAGCAAGAGCCAGGGAGACCTCAAAGCTACCCTGTTTGTTTGCCTGGAAGTCCCCACTGAACTGCTGCCAAAATGACTTAAGAATGTTATTTTTGGTGGTAGTGACAGTGTTCAGTATCAGTATTTGAATATAGGCTGCAAAGTTAGCTCCCAAATACATCAGGTCATGATTTGATGATGCTGAAGTGGCTCCAGGAACTCTTCCCTTTCAGGGCTGCAGCAGTTTGTACCCAATGCCCTGCTGTGATACTACTCCTGCTCCTTCAGGGGCTTCAGCACTTCCATCACTAACACTATACTAATTTATTACAAAGTTGTATATTACTATATATTATTTAAGCTCCTGTGATGATTAGGGAAAAGATATTTCCCTTGGCTGCAGAGGGGAACGTACAGAATGCCTTTGCTCATGGACTAAGCCCATACTGCTGGAGAAGCTGCAATACCTCAGCAGAGAGCTTATGAGAAATCAGCCAGACATGTTTAAACAGCAATTTGGAATCACCAAATACTAGCCAAATATATCTCGCTGTTGTTACAGTATAAATATAATTATTGCTATTATTAGCAGTAGCAATAGTAGTAGCAATATTACTGGTTATTATTAGTCATAATTTTTTTACTGTGGTAGCACTTAGGAATTCCCTTAGTAGCCCAGAGTGCCATTGCAATATGCTCTGTAACGCTGTTACTATGACAATTTTTCTCTGTTTGCCAGTGTGTTTTGGCTAAAGCCAGCTGTTGACTAGCTGCGCTCCAAGTTGCCGAGCAATAAATCCCAAACCAAATTCATGACCAAATTTCTGCTCCAAGTTTCAATCTTGCGACTTGCTGCGTAGGCTGCTTTGCAACTCCACCTGACTTCATCAAGTCACTCTGCAAACACACCGGTCTGTCACCAAAATAAGTGTTATCCTAAGTCAAACCTTTGAAAATAAGTGTTGCGTACTCATTCATAAAGGTAAGCACAAGAGATGCTGCTGGTGGCACCGACAGAAAGTATTTGTGAAAGGCTCTAGGGAAACAAGGGAAGATGAGAATGATTTCTTTGCAATACAAGAGAAAAAGCTTTTAGAAGGACATTATATTAAGAAAAAGGCATTGAACTGAACAGAATGAGACAAACTCTGTGAAACATCAATGGTTTCTCAGAGGTGAGATTTCTCTGACAGATTGCAACCCAAAAACTGGGTCTGGCTCTCAGCTTGATGTTGAGTGTACTAATGTTAATTCTCCCAAGATGATAATAATTCATCTTTTTTTCCTTCTTATGGAGACGTGATAATTGACCACTGTGCATAGAGAATGAATTTCACTGTGGGGTTCACTCACAAATGATGTGCCTCTTAAAATTTTCATAGTCTTCTCAACAGAGGTCCATGTCATGCACTGAGCAAAAAGTGCATCAGAGATGTAGGGGGAGTACTCAGGTCCTCACAAAGACCCCAGTGATTCGGCTGCCCCAGGACCTGAGGTGATACAAACCCTGTTGTATCACCAGATGGGGTGATACAAACCCTGTTGTCACCAGGACTGCAAGCCATTAGCATCTGAGGGCTATTGGGTAAAGCCACGGTATGTGAACTAATGGTCCCAAACCATTACCTGCCAAAGTGAAATCCTTATCACAAAAGCACTATGGCTGTGATTTGCATCTCTCCAATGTGTGGGTTCAGTAACTTCTCCATCTGTCATTACCAACAATCTCTCTTTGTAATCTTTCCAGTGCCTCTGTGTCACCAGTATCCCCACTATAGGTGTTGTGTTTTCTAATGGTCCACTTAGCACATTCAGAAGTCTTCCATGCTCACACTCTTGTTTGATTATGTCTTTTAGGGTTAAGATCTGATCAGTGTGTATGTACACCCTCTTCTGAAGCTAAACTGACTTTCCTTAAGCCCACTATTCAGCTGCGCCTGCTTCCTTGTTCACGGGCACTCAAGCAAACGTATTCTCAAACACAGCAAACAGGCTAATGCCTCTTGAGTTTTATATTCCTTCCTGCCACCTCCATTTCTTTTTCTTCAGCTTGCTGTGATCACATCTGAATACCAGGGACAAGTCCTTCCACAAAGAGCACTGGGAATACCTGACACTGTCCCACAGGTGACACCTTTGTTGTCAGCGCAGCCAAGAGGATGCAGTGGTTCTGGACATCTGTCCATGTGTCACTCTGAGAGTGAGATCCAAGGAGCAATGACATCTGCGAGGCTATTGCGCTTACCTTGATGGCTTTGGTCTTAATCCTTGTGCTTAGCACCCATGTTGATTGATTATATTTTTATTTTCTTTTCACAGCTTCCCAGCATAGATTACCAGTGTTCCTTTCAACAGGTTTCCACTCCCATTTCTAGTTTCTCAACTAAGTCCCGAGTTTTCCTGTCTCCCTCTCCAATAAGATCAGTTTTTGAGAGGCAAGCTGTTCCAATAAGTTTCTGACTGTTCACATGGTGCCACGTGAGTTTGTGACCTATCGAGTGGTCACTCACCTTCCAAAGCACAGCTTCAGAGACATCTCTGAAAGGATCTATTTAGAAATATTAGTGAATTAAAATTATACCTGGAACTTGGTGTTAGGTTCTAATTTAACACATACTTCACCTTTATTTAGGCTAATCACAAAAGTGATCTGTTTTTTCACACTAAAATTTTTGCACATTAAGGGGCCTTTTGTCCTTGGTCAGAGTTTATCTGATTAAACACTGATAAAGGTGCAGCATGATACAGGCAGGCAAAATAATGCATTTCAAAAGATGAACAATCAGACTTACCTGTTGTGAGCAAATGGAACTAGAGAGCCGTAGTTTCCTCCTGAGGGCAGCTTTGCAGTAGCCTTCTGAGAACTTTCTCCATCTCTGGTTAAAACTCTCAAAACTTACAGGTATAGTGGCCAATCTCCAGAGAAAGGCTGAAATTGTTAGGTCTTCTTGAAACAAATGTCCAGTCACCTCTTGTCAAATATGCCAACGTTACTGGTGCTACGAGAAAAAGATAAGAAGGAAAACAAATCTTGTTTTATTAATTCTGTTACATTTCTGTGTTTTTCAAATGCTGCAAATGTCATTGTGCAAGGCATCATACAAACATGGAGTGTTTGATCTGAACAGCTTGTTAGCTTGGCTAGCACTGATGTAAAATAGCCATGCTGCACACTTAGGACAAAGTAGAACTACTCATGATAGAAGTAAAACACCTTACAATGGAAAAAATCCAGAAGTGATTTATGCCTATCAAAACCCAGTCCCAACATTATTCATGCCTCAGCATTTCAGTGATTACACATACAAGTCTGTATTTGATTAAATAAAATTAAATTTAAAAAGAGATAGATTATTTCATTAATAAGTGTTTGATATCACGCTTAATAAAAATATCTCGGGAGCATGAGGAAAAAATCAGTGATGTTTTATTTCTGCTAGAAAGTGGTGTAACAATTAGGGCTTCCAGATCAGGTTCCAGGGAGATATCTTTCTTCCATTGCATTTTTCTCTGTTCCTTCTGTGCCAGCTCTTATAAAACAAGATACCACAGGATTTAATTCTAAAAATCTAATATTACTGCCTTGTGGTGAGCTGAATACTACAGATTCCTTCTTGATAATACTGTCTCATGGGATTCCTGTGCAGTAACAGAATCTCCTGGGATTCCTGCCTGGTAACCATATCTTGCTGGACTTTGGTAGTATTTCTCCCATTGGATAACCCCAGCCCCACCAAATAAGCAGTCATAAACCTTACGCTCTCACTACTCTACATGACATTATTTTACTAATGTCAGATCCCACACTGTTGTCCCCACTAATTTTCCTTAAGTTAGAATCCAGGCTCCAAGAGAAAAGAATATCGAGGCATACTGTATTTGTTTGACAAGAATAACATGAAGAAATAGCCTTAAAGTAGCAATAATCACAATATTTCATGGCTGGTTTATATATACTGTTACTCAACTCCTGCAGGACTTGAACTTAGTCTTTAACTATATGCAGACTAGGAAGATTTTTGTTGTTCTGTAAGGAAGATATTGCAACAATCCTTCCTCTTCATGTCAGTGAGAGAAATCAATAGCTAAATATTTTCAAAAGGGATATACTGAGAGAAGTTTTCAGTGAATGCCTCTGCTGCAATTATACATCAGCAATAAACCAACAGCCAGAAATTACCTTTATTCTGCTTGGGTTTATTGTACCCAAAAGGCTCACTACAGTATCAGGACTCCACCGCAGCAGACCCTGCACCCTTAAATAACTAAGGAAGCAATCCAGCCTCCCCATTCTTAGCCACTCTCTCTACCCAGTTGTTTATAGTAAAGCACCAGGGGTTGAAGTTATTCTCAAAAGCCCATGAACACACAGAATTTTGTTCCTCCTGCTCGGTATTTCCAGACACTTTTCTAGCTTCTCCCAGGATGTGGCTTCACCCAGGGAAACAGCAGTTAATCCACTTGCGGAGTAACTCTGGCATGAGAGTCTGGCCCCCATGGTTGCACATTTGACAGGGTTCAGACCCATCTCATCAACCTCTAAAGCTGAAAGGGATTCAGGAGAGGTCTGCTATGGCTCACTCTGTGAGATTTCCAGGCTAAAAAGTTTTGGCTTGAGCTTTTCTTTGACTCCAGTGTTTCTAACAGCCCACTTTTGAGAATATGAGATCTTCACATCTTGGGGAATCACCTTCATGGAGGGATTGCTGCTGAGAGCCAGCCTTGCTCATGGGAGAAGGATTTCATAGCATTGTCACATTACCATGATACATCTCTTGGAGAACCCAGGCCTAACAATATAGGTCAAATCAAACCATGATGGGGCCAGCATAAGAATTATTCAGTATGCTTTGTGTCGCTAAGCTGTAGACATACCAACAAACATCAGAGCACCTTGGCTACTGACTTCTTGGTAGAGGGTGGCTTTAGCAGAGCTCTAACCAGCTGAAGCTCTGTCTCGGTAAGAGAAGGAAAGTTGGAAACCCAGACACTACTGGGGCTTGAACCACAACAAAGGCACCGAAAGAATATAAACTTTAGAGATAAAAGCAGGTAAAGCAGGCAACATCTTCTACTAAAGCACCGTACCTCCTGCCGTGTGCTGAGAAAAAAAAAAAAAGACATATGCCATTTTTTCTTTTACACAGCTGTCTTTCAGTCCAAATATAACACTCAATTCCAGATCTTACAGCTGTTCTGAGCCCTTTTCTGAATCAGACCATGCTTAAAAACCAGCTTTTTTTTTGGTCTTGATCAAGTCATCAAATCTCACAACTCCTGCAGATACAAGTATCTGTGATAACAGTCCACGACTAGCTCATGTTAGTTTTGCAAGTCAAATGAAGTTCTATTATTAAGTTATTTGTTATTTTGTTACTTATTTTTGTTATTAAGTTGAATAACAGAGTCATTCAAGCTTTAACTTGAATACAAGTTTTAACTCAGTTATTCAAGTTTGGGATTTTTTGTTACAAAGTTATAAGTGTTTTGTTATTTTTTCTGATTAATAAAGTTTCTGAAACACTTTCTGAAGGTAAAAAAAAAAAAAAAAAAAAAATATATATAACTGATACACTTGATACCGGATCTGCCAAGACACCTTTATCTCTAAGCCCTTGAATTTCCATGTTTAGCTGCCTGAAGTACCACTGAAATTATCAGGTGGATAAGCCAGTGAAAGGCATTCAAGAGCTGCAGTGGTTTTGGTGCTGACTGGCATTTTGGTACCCTCTGCAAAGACTAGAAGAGCTATATGCTCTGGCTATAGGGTGTGATAAATGGGAATGGTGTCAGATTAGGGTCTGCATCTCTGCTCTGTTCTCTTTTAAGCTACAACTTGATGCTTAGACAATGAATTGAGAAAATGGCATCGGAGACTTGTGGAAATATCCCCAGGCAGCCCGGACAACGAAAACAGGAAAACCAAAACACTTCTTACTAGGGGGCTTTTGACAGCCTCTTAAGGGGGCATTCATGACTTTCTCGTGAGTCACCACCCCAAAAATACTGTAAGTGCTATTCGTTCAGCAGGGGTAGCAGTGCAAGCTGGAAACAATCTAGGGAACTCTCATCTTCAGGTCAGTGGGGGCTGGCAACACAGTCGCTCTCTCCCCGGGAACGAAGGGCGAGACGAGAAAGAGCACGGCTTCAAAATTGCTCTCGTGCATGCTGGGGCTGGGGACTGGCACTGCAGAGAGAGAAGGGTTCATTTGCTACCCAGAAGCAGAGCTCTGGATCCCCTTTACAGCTCTCGTGAGAACTGGGGTGATTTTTCTTTTGTGCTTGAGGGATGGTTATGGCTCAGAAAGGTTCACATAAAACTGGAACAAAAAGAAAAGGTGCAGAACTTGAGGGGAGATGCCATCCAACACTGCCTCATCTTCTGCTTGGAAGGGTCAGAGAGCAGCTTTGGTGTTTGTCCCGTTTATAGCCCACAAGACCTTCTTAGGGCCTGAAGCCCTCCTGCTACAAAAATAGGGGAGAATCCATAAAAGAAGCAGCAACTCATATATAGCACAAATCTTTTCTTACAAGATGGGCAAGAAGCTAAACGCCTTAATTAGAAGTTCACTGAGTTGTTAGCTGCAACATACAAAAAATAACACAGAACATGGACTCCTGATTGAATACCAAGGCAGTAAATCAATGGAGGGTCTTTGCTACTGTTCATGAAATGCTCCAGCTGTGCTCCTAAGGATTATAATGTCAACAGAACTCTTGATTTGAGTCGCAGCCTTGCCTTCACTCAGGGGCCATATATTAGTCTTGAAAAGCAGACAGAGTTTCATCACTCAAAAGAGAGAGGAGAGGCCAAAAAAAAAAAAAAAAAAAGGAGAGAGAATTACTGAGCTGAAAATAAAATGGTGATGAAGGGACACTGCAATGCAGACAAAAGGGTCACAAAGCAAATTTCAGCCCAAACCTCTAGAAATTTGAATGTTAAGATATTTCTTCATGTTTAGTATAAGCATCACAAGTCAAGTTTAATTTTTTTGTAATATGTTTAGACAGTGTTTAGTCACCTGATTAAGTGCTCAGCTGGTGTAACTCCTCACAGCTTCACCAAAGCCAGTACAGCAACACCAACCAACTTCAGCCAAGGATCTGGTCCTTACTCCAAGTACTATATATAAATATATATCGGTAATCCCAGGAAGCACGACCTGCATCATTTTAGACACAGGCAAATTTGTCTGGAGGGCTGATATGTTTCTGAATACCACTTGTGGTTCTGCTTCTGCTTTAGAGCATGAAGAAATCAATGAAGAGTAGACTGTATTCCATCTAGCTGGATTCCTGAAAGCTGTGTAAAAGGTGTAGTTGTGCCTTAGCAAAACACTTGAAGTTTCCCAGGAATCTGTTGACATTTAGCAGGTGCTGTCTTGCAGTGATTGTAATAAATCTTAACAACCCACATACAAGCAGGCAAAAAAAAGTGCTGAAGACTCTCCTAATGATGACCTTGAAGCTGTTGACGAGGTCACAGTGCTAGTGTCATACTGCAGCAGTTTGCACGTGTTCTTACTTTTTTATTCCTATAGGAATCAGCTGCTGCCAAAGTACACATGATACAAACTAGAATCTTGATTATCCAAAGCTCAGTCATAGTCTCTGTTTCCTATAATACAGTTCTATCCCTGGTATTTATTGCTTACATTGAAAAGTATCTTAGTTATTCAAAACCTTGGTTACTCAAATTCAGTAACTAGACCCATTAAATCAGGTCGCAATTAATTTAACTGGCCCCAAACAATTTCCCCCCATCATAACTGAATGAAGCTATGCAAAAGTTTGCACAAAGCTATTCAAAAAAGGAAAGACCTAGCTTTACTTTGAATGCTTTTGTTGAAAGTAAAAAAAAAAAAAAAAAAAAAAGGAGAAAGATCTCAGAGCCCTAATATTCCTGGAGCTTTGGGCAGGTTTATATCTTTGCAGGAACAAGCAGACTGGTTATTCTTCCTCTCAGAGATATAGAATTAGATGAAAACTCTGCTTTTCACTAGCACCACGGTTAAACAGCAGCTCAAATACAATCAGGTTGGAGAGTTGAGCCAAGTCCCTGAAATACAATACTAGTTTCTACTGTGCTGACTCTTGCAAAGTCACGATACCCAGTGAGGATGAGAGTAGCCTGTTTCCTGGCTTGGCATTTTGTTTGTTTTGCTTTCCCACCATCACACGTGAAGCCCGTGCAGAGCTGTGCCAGCTCGTGCTCCCTCTACCACCTGGAGCACCGCATACAGGGCTCGTGCCCATGGCTGCCACAGTGAGCAACTGATTGGTATCAGACTCTCCAATAGTTTCTGTGAATTAAGTCTCATCTCCTTGTTTCTTTGCGTAACATGAATTTCTCTTCTCATGGAGTCTTCACATACTAATGCATAGGTGCCACAAAAGTTAAATGCAGTTTTATAACTGTAAAATGTATTACTGGTTTGCCAACACAGTCTTGCCAAATAGAAAGTATGAGTTTGTTTCAGAAATAAGTGAACTTAAAAAAAAAAAACCAAACACATCTGCAAGTAAGTGATGTCATTGGTGTTAAAATGTACATTGTCTCAGATAAGTGCTTTGCTCCTAGAAGTGTGTGCAAAATGAAAATCCACAGGCCTTCACCCAGCAGGGTTCTCCAGGGCAGTTTACTAAACATTGTGCTGCTGCTTCTTCCTTCCTTCCCCTACTTCTTTTCTCCTTTTTCCTCTATCAGTCTTATGGAGCGAGCAGCACCACAATAGCAGCCCAAGGGGCAAAAGTGTTTCTCTCTACATTTTAATCTGACCCTGTCTCCCTTCTGATTCTGCTTTATTAAGGTTGCACAAAAGAGAGGCAAAAAGCAGCCTTCAGTCTTTCAACAGCTTTTTGACCCAATGCTTAATTATTTTATAATAAAAAAATAATTTCTTCCTTCATTTAATCATACATGTTCTTTGCATGGGCCATAACCTAGATTCACTACAAAATATATCAAGAAAAGAAGCTCTACCTTTCTAATTCACCTCCATAATTGGACTAGTTTCAATATTCAAACACCAGAACATTCCACACATAGACTTTATAAACAGCATTATTTTATAAGGGTTTATGTATTTCATACCATAAATTCAGAGGTTTTCATCTCCCAATGGGAAAGCTGTACAAAAATGTGTAAGTGATGATAAGAGGTTTTTGGTTTAAATTTAAGTTCTCTGTGAAAAATAAGTTGAATGGAGTGTTTGGTTTGTGCCATGAGACTGTGTAATTGCAAAAGTCATAAGGTTTTTTTTTTTTTAATATGGACTTTTAAATCTGAAAAGCTTTATTATATCTTTTTCTTGTCAGAGAAACCAAGATTTGTTAGAAATTAAAACAAAAAAAAACAACCAAAACAACCCCCACAACAAAACAAACAAGCAAACAAACAAAACCAACAAACAAAAAACCACCTTGAACAACAAAACAAAACCAAAACAGTACAATATTAAGTTTACATTCATTACACTGAAGCAGTCTTACCTTGCATTGAGCTATGAGGCAGGAGTCCATCCTCATGCTTTAAGAAAAGGTATCACAAAAGAGCAAGGTTGGGTTCCTTCCTCTTTTCCCTACAAGAGATATTTAGCTTGCTATTAAACCTGATAAAATTTCATTTCCTTATTATCCTGCCCCAAAATATCCCTGCACAGTCACAAACCCCACTAGACACAAAACCTAGAGCCTGATCTCAAGCACTGAGGTAGCCATGTCTTTTATGAGGTTTAACAAGGAAGGAGTTGATTCCAGTCAGAGCTCTGATGATCACCAGTTGCCTTCCTTGGGCACAGATGCAGGGAAGTAATAAACCTGTCCCCTGCTCAGGCTCTAAGAGATGTGTGCTGGAGCACCTGAGGCTTTCTTCTGGTTCTAGAGGCTCTTTCTGAAGGGCAGTGGGGTTTCTTTGAGATCATTCTTGGGTTGGATCACTAGGATCCTTGTGTGCTTTCAGGCTTTCTAGTAGAATGTTGTTCTTACTTTACCTATAGAAATATTTTATCTACGTGGCAGGGAGGGGGAGTAAAGAAGGAAATGTCTTCTCTCAAAATGTATCCAGAAGTACTGAACCGGAAGGAAGGGAATTTGCACAGGAGAAGGCTTTGGAACAAGGTTTTACTAAAGCTGGGAAAATGCTTAGAGAAGAAGATAGCAGAAAGGGGTGATCTATAACAAGAGAGTGAATTTGACCTGTGCAATGCAGAAATAAGGGGGAACTTAACACTAGGTTCAGTTCTATAAGAAAAAGCAAAACTATGTGGGCTCACCCTGCTCCGTTTAGATGAGGAAATTGAGAGTGTTCAAAAAAAGCTCTGAAGAGCTCTGTTTTATCATCTTGGTCATCTAGTGGGAAGATTTTAGAGAATCTCAATCTCCTGTAGCTGTTTTTGAATGCATTTGCAGAAAAGCACTAGAAATGCCCTGTGCTCTTCATTCAGAACTACGGGAAAAAAGGGGTTAACCTGATCCTAAGGGTTTTCTTTCCATATGCACTACTGAATATGGCTAACAGACCCTCAGAGCAGACAGACTGTGGGACACAAATAAACCCAGTTTCTGTTGCTGTAGTTTTAGACCCATGTTGCCATGAAAAAATGTCTAAGGATTTAAGAATAATTTTCAGTTGGTTTCACGGTCTGAGCAACGCATGCCTGTGAGACTCCAATGTCAGCAATGTAAACCAAGCATGTACACTCATTATAACTATGCTGTGCCGAGTGAAGTGTGTCACCTATCTGCTAGTGCCACTGTCTCACAGACTGCCAGCAGACTTCATCCAAAATTGTTCATTTTTTGCCTGTGTAAAGTAACGTTTGTGTGACTTTTCCTAGTAGGAATGTAAAAGAAAGTTGGAGCCTTGACCTGCAGTCTTTTTTTTTGGGGGGGGGAGCCTTATTTAATGAAGTATCTAAAGACACTGAATGCTGGATGTACTTTATGAATGAGAAAGGCATTCCATTCAAAACCATCTAATTTTTTTTTTTTTTTTTTTTTTTTTGTGAGATCTTGTGATATTTTGACACTATCAGACCTAGTTTTGTTTGCTCCAGGACAAAAAAAATTCACAATCAGATGCCAGAGGTATTCTCAAGTCACTAAAACTGCACATGCCACTAGGGCTGGCTCCTACCAGTGCCCTGCAGCCAGCCCTTCTGTCCCCTGCTTTTTACTTACTTTTGCATTAGCATTAGGATGTCTCCAAATTCTCCTCACAGACAAATCACTGCTCTTCAAATCCAGACATTTCAGGCTGCAATAAAGATGCTGCAGCATTCAAGATTGTCTCTGTAGGAAAGAAGAGCATTTTCTTTAATATGTAAAGTGAAGAGGTGCACCCTGGATTTCAGAAAGGCTTCTCTCCTGCTATGCAACGGTGGCATCTAAACTATTGCAGAACTAAAACGGGTCAGTTCTCTTTAACCATCTAAATTTGGAGGTGGCCTGAGAATGCTAACAAAGGAGGACAGTTACCATCAACTGTTCTTTAATTATAGATCTGCTTGTTCACCTTCCCAAATCCTTCAAACCTTCCGAAAGGAAATAGGAGACAGTTGAACTTGAGCGCTGTTACAAACTTCAAAGGACTATTTAAGATAGTTAATAAATAAATAAATAAATAAATTCAATACATTTTCTCCCTATGCAAAGTATTTCACCACTCAAAATCCAAGAAGGAAGAACACAGAATTTCTTTAACAGAAGGGGAAGCTGATACACAAACTAAAGAACTGCTACCTTATTCAAGCTGTTCAGTTTTATTACATTCTTTAGGTCTCACAGGGGCACAAGTTTCCTAGATTTCCTAAGAGATTTATACATACTCTTGCTCTCTTTCTCCCTCTGCTCTGATAATTCACACCACTGAAATAAACCTTCCCAACATCAAGCTTATGGGTGGGGTTCTCATCTGAGGAACAGCACATCCAAAAAGTGAGACACCTTTTGCTTACAGATAAATAACTCTTTTATTCAGATGTGTCCCTGCCCTGTTTACTGCACACACTCACAAAAGGCTCAAAGTACTGCAAAGTCTTGTTTAAGCTTTCAGTGTTGTAATGTCAGGTGGAAAACTTTTCAAGCCCACTGAGAGTAACAGAATAACTCCCATCACCTGTGGTGGGAACTGGACTGTTCTGGAGTCAAACAAAGCACTTACAGCTGAAAAGCTGATCTTCATTTCTTCCTTACATCTAGTCTGAAAAGGGGGGTTGACAAGACTGCCAGTGACCACAGCCATATTCCACATTGTGACACATATGGGTCATGAGTGCTCACATCCCAGAGTCAGGGAAACACAGTGAAATACAGAGATGGACCCCGTTTGACCCCAGCCCACCACACCAGCATATAGAACTGGAGCAAAGCCCAGGCTGCTCAGCTGTGTCCTGTGCTTGGGTCACTGTGGCAAAGCTTGAAGCCCAAACCCTAACATCAGCCTCTTGCCTGTAAAGTCTGATAGGCTTGTGAGGTTGTCAATTGTATCAGGCATAGCTAAATGATTGATATCGTGAAGAATTTTCTAACAAGATGCATTTGGATTAGTGGGAGTTCATATATTTCATCCCACCATACATTGTTTCACTTGCTTGCTTCTTTGTTCATGTACTGTAGGGGTTAAAGATACTTCTTTGGTGACTAGTAGAAAGATGCTGTATTTATTATCAATAAAAATAGTTTGCATTCCAGAAGAAGGAAAAGAAGAGCTGTCGGTAGGTCTTTCTGTGCACAGGTTATTGTTTTGATAAGACAGATCACAGCAGCTCCTATCAAGATCTTTTTGGCAGAGTGACATGCTGATCTCCTTGCAAACATTTGGATCTTAGAAAACAATTCTGCACATAAACATTCCTGACTGAATGCCTCTTTTTGCAAGGTCTTCAGCACGTTACTGCTAATTAAAATGGCAACACTTCAATTCTAGGAGTATAAAAATATGTATAATCTTGTTTGTTTTGTGCTCAGAGATGGAATTGTATTTGCAGTATGTATATGGCAGTAATTTCATGATGACTAAACTTAGAAAGGTTTGGCTTAACTTGTTTTAATACATTTTTGGAGAGGTGTATTGTACACCACTCTCTTTTAGTATTCTCCCTTAATTTTTGAGACCAGAAAATGGATTCCTCATTTTTAATGCAATTGATTGTATGTTTTCTGAGGAAAATTCCATGTAACTATGCAGACCATGTACATATAAATAGGAAGAATCTTCTGCTTTCTATCAAATACAGGTAAGCACTGAGATTTAAGTTTTCATTGTCATCATTAACAGCTTTATTTTCTGAGGTTGTTGTTTAGGTCTGAGAGGGAGATTCAGGCCACCAGTGCACAGTAGTGATAGGGTGATCAGGGGAAAGGTTTTTGCTGTAACTCAAAGAGACTTTTCAATGACACTGTTTTGTCATGCTTCATATTGCCCTGCCTGGCTACAACTTTAAATATATTTACTTGTCTGCTCCTCTGAGCTCATATTTACTGATGAGGCTGTGAATCAATTATTTGATGATGAATATCAAGGTGTTATAACAGCTTTGTTGTTCAGAGTTTTTTTCAGCCTGAGCTGTTCTGGATGGGACTAAACCTTCTGAAAGCTGGGGGAGTAACAACATCCTTGTTTCAGACCATTATAAGAAACAGTTAAGCCTTGTCAACTGAATAGTTGGACTAATACCATCCCCATTCCAAAAACAGGTCCATACAACCACCCAAAGTAAAGGCACATGTGGTCAAAAGGATTTCTTTGCCTATTGTTTTGCAGAGGGTTGTACATCTGTGAAGAAAAGTAGAGAAGAAAGAAGAAACATCAGGAAGTAAATCCAAAAGTTCACAAAAGGACTCAAAACAGAGAGGGTTTGTGGCTGGGTACTGCTATTAAGAACTGTGAACAAAAAATCCCTTCTACCATTATTTTATCCTTGCGGTGACTGAGGAAAAGAGATTTTATACCTTATTTGTAATTAAATAAGATTGCCTTGAGAAATGTCACTAGTCTCTCTCCTAAATGCTGAGGGTATAAGGGTAAAGAAAGCAGTTTCCAAAGGCTCTGCAGATCTGTTGCTGTGGATGTGCACTATGTGCTGATGCAGATGTAACCACAGAATGCTGCTGCTGCCCCTTAAATGGGCTCTGAAACACAAAAAAAAAAAAAAAAAGAAAAAAGAAAATTGACCTGGTATATAACCGAAAAGCTGCAGCAGATGAGCTCTTTCCCAGGTCTGGCTTCCCTGAATGAATCTTTCTATGATCTTTGGTTTGTGAGGAATTTAAGGTTACCAGTGAACTTCTGGAGTACGTGAAATTTGGAGAAACTCTACACTCAAAAATAGGTAAAGCCTACATCTTTCTTAAAACAAATGAACAGTAACAATGAAAATCTGTTAATAGCCTGTACAATGGAAAGTTATAAAATCACTCAAGCAACTTTTACAAGAGGAGACACATCTTGACTTCATAATTCTAAGGAGAAAGTAAGAAAGTAACAGTAACTCAAATCCACTGCCTCCTGAATGTTATCCTGTAAGGTTCTGGTCCAAATAAATAAAATGTGATATAGGATACAAAAGGGCTAACTATTGTGAATGGCATTTCAGCCTATCAATACCTGGGAACTGTGGAATTCAAGGCTGTTAAAAGAATATTAAGTAATGAATGACTGTAATGAAAAGTATTTCAACAAGAACATTAATATTTCTTAAAAGATAAAAAAAAAAGACAAATCCCAAAGTCATCGTCTTTGAATTGCTGTGATGAGACTGAGCAAAGAAATATTCTAAGAATGTCAGGAAAATTGTTTTAGGTTGATGTGAAAATCATCACTTTGCACAGCTTTTTCAGTGGCTCCTGACATGATACTGCCTGATTACTTCTGTGAAGATCCCATCTTTATTCTCAGTTATTTTGTAAAAGCAAGAGAATTTGGGAACATGGTGCATGATTTTCTGTATCTTTTTTAAACCTAGGTCTATTCTGTGTGCACCACGCTGCATTATTTCATGTACATCTTTTAAGTGTCTTTTTACATTATTTCAGTATAAAGTGTCAAAGAATTTTGACTTTCTTGTTTAAATATAGTTTCCTTCTTTGTTAGAATATTACAGAAAAAAGATGAAGGTGGAAGGAATGGAGAATGCTTTTTGGTATAAAGACACCTTTCTGGTTTTACCTTTATAGGGATGTAAGCAGTGCTAAATCTACAACTACTTAGTAAACGTTGTCTATGGACTCATTTTACTTCTCTCTCTCTTGGAATTCAGCCCTTAATGATGGAAGATTATCAATACCTAGTTTTAAATGATCATACCATTATTTGGTAGGTAGTCCCCCAGAAGACCTTTGCCTCAATATCACCAGACATGGGATTTGCACCTGTTTCATACTTAGTGTCATATTTAACTTAAAAATTATTTTCTAAATTCAGATTGAATGTTTATTTCAGTGCAGTCTCCCTTTTCTCCAGCTGTGCTTTGTCAGGGCCTAATTCTAGGAGGGGAAGAGCACAAAGCCAAATCTCACTGAAATGACTGTTGGTTTCGCTTGTCAAGAACATCTAAATCTTTGTACTACTCTATCACCTCTGCATGTCAAGAAGATTTTTTGAATCTTAACCTCTTGCTCAAAATTAAACTCATGATGTGGACTCCCCTCAACTGTGTAAAAATTAACTTCCAGAATCAGAGTAGAAAAATGTATAGAAAGATTTTGTTGTTTGGGTTTTTTATATATATGGATTGAACCAAAACTCAAGATCAACCATTTGGATTTGCAGCTTTCAGTTTAGGACTACCTTGGGAAAATAACAAGCATTTGAAAAGAAAGGAAAATCAGAGCATCATGGTCAGCTTAAATTAGCAAGTCACTATATTTTTTGTATGCCCAATGTGACTGTTATTTTCGCCCCAAAATAGTTAAAACATATTTAACCTAGAACTAGGACTTCCTGTAAAAAAACTTATCTAAACAAAAGTACCTGATAAAGATTCTCATCCCCAGTGCTGAATTTTCCTGTATTGCAAGTTCAGACCACACCACAAACTCCGCTGTTATATCATATTTGGGTCCTGTTTTAGGAGAGGATTCATCAATTGCTAAACAGGTAGATGTTGCTAAAGCTTGGCCAGTGCAAATGTCACTTTACCAACATTAATTTATTTGAATGACAAGGTCAAGTGTCTTGGGGTCTAAATTAAATTCAAGAATAACCTAGTAATGAGTAGGTCTGTTGAAATGTTTAAAGTAACTGACATTTTTTTTCTTTTCTTGGACAGTCTTGAAAAAGTCCAATTGATACTGGCTGATTATAAAATAAATATGTGTGAGTTAAAAAATAAACCAGTTTTCTAACTCCTGTATTGCATAAAAATAGGAATGTAACCTTTTATGAGGGACTGCCAAAAGAGCAGTGGAAGTGCTACACCTTCTCTGTGGACACAAATTGATATGTGTAAAATATTTACATGCTCTTGGAGGACAGGATCATGGAGGTAATACCCTAGAGCAAGTTAAAATAAAAATGCTAGTAAGGGAAGTTTTTGTTGTTGTTTTTGGTTGTTTTTTTTTTTTTTAGAAATGAAAATGTGAAAGACATTGACAAAATTATTACATCCAACTAATTTACATTTGAATGTGCCTTAGTTTATCTCGCATCTCTTTTACCACAGATAATAATTCTACAATAGCTAAAAGTAAGTGATGTGACTTTCAGTTATATTATACAGTGTATAAAAAAGTCCATGTTAATGCCTGTCATACAATCACAGCTGTTAGTTTTTTTAGTAGTATTTTGAAGATTTTCAGTCACTTCCAGCCCCCATCAGCGTCCTCTCCTCCTTCGCTGGTTCTTGCTCAGGGGCTTCAGGAGACTCTCTCGATATTTCACGTTTGTGTGGAACAGTCGGACCATTTCATGGTCTTTGTTATCCAATACTCTGGGCAGAAAGAGAGATGATTTCTGTGTCCTGCGAGTTTTAAAGCCCCTTCTGGGTCGTCCCTTCCCATTGATTGAGACATACCAGAGTCTTTCTGCACTGGCTTTGCGCTTGGTGCCGGCTCTGTTGGGTACAGTCCGGTAGAGACGGGACGCATAGGTGTTATAACCCAGTTCATGGATCCTCTCCACAAACTCACACTCTGCGTTATAATTTTCCTGTTAAAGCAAACATGACAAAGTTTAAGAAAGACTATATGGCTAATAGCTCTCTTCTACCACAATCAGACTGGAGTAAAGTCTTAAGCAAGACTCTACTCAGTTTTAGGATAAGGGCAGCAACATGTGTGCTAAGAAAAACTCAAACCAGTGCTACAAAAGGTGAGTAAAAGATAAGAGCTGAGCCTGAACTGCTGTACAACAGGGTGCTCCCTGTCAACAGTGTGAGTGGTCTGTGGAAAAGAGACAGAAAGAGAGCAAAAAAACAATCTGAAAGCAAGCAAACAAAAAAGCACATGGATAGGAATGAATAGCTCTGCTGATTGTTTTGCTATACATTTCTCTTTTTTTTTTTTTTTGTCATAACAGATGTAAATATGCCTGTGAACTGGATGGATGATTTAATTGCTGCCTATCAACTTTTGACATCTATTAAAAAGGTAAAATCCTACAGCTTAATGTAAAATGTGGCTCTTTAAACGGTATATTACACTTGCAGTCTACTACATCCAGTTTGTTATGGATATTTGAGCAGTAAACTGTATCGTTATGAAGCTTCTTTGTTTACATCAGCACAACAAAATGAAAGTACACCCTGCCCAAAACAGTCTCCAAAATGTTAGGCTGCTCCTTTGCCAAAATCTGGAAGGGAGAATACACACCCATTCTGGGTGCTCACATTTTACATGAGCTGTCAAAATCTGCTCCTTTTCATCTGGCTCTCAGCTGAGAGAAAACTGCAAAAGCCAGCCACAAGGAACTCCTCCCTCCTCCCGGGGAGCAATAGAAAGAGTGCAAATAAAAGACCTCCCACACTGTACATCTTTTCTTAACTACAAAATCATCGTTGCTGTACCTGGCTGATTAAGACTTCAGTATCTAACATGTGTAAGGCAGAGGGGAACTGCTACTATGGTCTTCACAGAGGTTTTTTATTTCACATCACCTCTCTGGAGGACATGGAAGGGCCACAGGTAGCCAGGCTGAGGCCAGAAAAGCCATAGGCTCCATTAACAACATGTCCTTAATGCTGTTCACTCACCAGAAATGCTGATAGGCATTTAACAAGATTTTAAAAGACTCCACATGTCTCAGCTTCACAGCTATAAAACGGAAGTGCCCTTCTTTGCAAAGACAAGGTTTTCATATGCTGTGGTGCTGGAGCCCACGCAGCTACCATATGTAAGTAGATTTGTCCTGCTGTCTGACTCAGTTCTGGTTGTAGAGGGTTTATCACAGAGGATAAACCCAGAGGATTATCCCAATCTGCTAAGGACACAAAGGAATTCTGCAGACTCAACAAACTCATTTTATTGACACGGGGAAATTGGTGAACCAAGGGATAACAGAGTTATTCCCGTAATATTTCATAAAATGCTCCCTGTATAATTATCCCAAAGAAGTCAGTCTTGTTTGAAACAGGGGCCTTGTACAGGTTCCTGGAACAGTAACATCAGTAAAGTAGTTGGACAGATTTTTCTAGGCAAGCAAAGCTGGGTGGTTTCTCCGAGCTGAGCTCTCATCCCTTGCTGCTTCTGTAAAAAGAGCTGGAAGTGGAACAGCTTTTCCTGGACTGTCCCTCCAGCTCTGAAGCAAAAGTCTGAAACAGCCTCTCTGAAACTGAGCTGGAACAGCAAAAGTTATCTTTTCGAGTTGTACAGAAACCTTTCATGGCTGATATTCCTTGGCATGTGACAGCTGAACAAACTCTAGGATGGGCTGATGCTACTCACACTAGAAAGAGATGTCCAGGAGAAAAGGAGACTCTGGGGTCTCCTGCTCTAGGCTTCTCTCTAGAAGAGGAGCTATTTGTTCATAACTTGTTCTGTTTTACTTTAATTCAGTTTAATTAATCTGGAGGGAAAAAATAGACCTATTTTGAACAAGAAAGAGGAAGATGAGAAAGAACTTGGAAATTCATTCTTCCCATTAATTTCTGTGGGGCATACACTGGTTCCGAGCTGATGGAGGAGCTCCATTGAAAAAGATGCCCATTTAAATTAGAATATTAACAAGAAGTGTAGAAGTGGCCAGCCTTAGCAGGGCTAGAAATGTCCTCATTCCACTTCAGCTGCACTTTCCTCTGCCAAAACTGTGATCTGCTGCTCTGCACCAGCACAGAACCATCATCTTTGCACACAGGCCCTTTAATCAGTGTGTATCACATGAGACATTACAGAAGCTGGGTTGTAAACACTATCAGAGCACCCTTGAAAAGGTGGAGTAAAATACATTAAACCAGGGAGACAACTGAGTTGATTGTGTCACCTAAGTTGCATTCTCATGGAAAAAAAGCTCGCATTCCTCGAGGACACAATTGTGCTGTTCAAATCAACAGAATTATGTATAATGACTCCTTGGAGGAAGCAAATTTCACATAGCCTTTCTTTACCCTCTTCAAATCTGTTTCCATACCACAGGATTCCTGAAGAAACTGCTCAATATGGCTGTTATGCAGTAAGAGATCACAAGATTGCTAGGGATGTAATCAAAGACAATGGAAGAAATTCAAGTAGGTAGATAATGTGTATAGTGTACAGACCTCAGCATGTCCCTGAATGTGAAGAAGTCTAAGCTGAAGTATTTTATTCACTGAGGGGAAATACTGTCTGGGCTGAAAAAGCAAGACTTCCACTAATATCAGTGGAGCCCAGATTTTACCTTAAAGATCAGGACAAAGAACAAGGTGAAAGGAGTGGAATAAGGTGTTTATTGTCGCTCTTATCTTGCACCTTCTCATACTTCCTTTCCTTGCCTTTTAGTACCTGTAAATTCTTCCTCTGAGCAAGCAAATGCTCTGTGCAAAGAGACTCCCATCAGGAGGCTGCTTTCCTGCTATAAAGATGCTCAATTACTTCTGGATATTCCTCATCTGACATATATATCCTCTGCCAGTGTCCCAGATACAGATCAAATATAAATACAGATAACTCTGAATAGAGATAGACACTCTGCGCTGCAAAAAAAATGGCTCCTGAGTCTTCACCAGTGCACCCAATTGCCTAGAACTTTGGCCGTGTGAAATACCTTTGCCAAATACATTCTTCTGCCTTTGTACGGGCGATAAGAAAGTAAAAACACAGTTTCTTTCCACTTCTAAAAATACAATGATTGGTTGCCTGTAATAATTCCAGACAGAAATCTGTTATAACATTAGTCTTTTTCTCTCTAAATGTTTATTTGTAAGATGTGAGTGCTCCCCGCTGGACCTGTTGTCCCCATAAGAAATGTCAGGGATATGCCCATCTTAAGTAAAACTTACCGATGCATAGAGTCTGCCCCTTTTGTTCATGGCCAGGTATCTGCCAGAGAACAAGCCTTTGATGGCAACAATTCCAACATCAACAGCAGTTATTTCAAGAATACCTAGAAACAGAAACAATGATGAGATATGTCGCTGCTCCCCATCACATGTAAGTTTTTGAGGTACATTTGAAGGACTGCTTACCTGCAGAGTGTGATTTCACAGCTATGGCACAAGATCACACCAAGATCATAGTGCGATCATGTGAATGAGATAAGATGTTTATTTGAAAGAATATAAAATGACAACGATGCAGGAATTGTTTGAGACAAGCTTGACAATAAATCCCTAGATGTCGGATTGAGATTGAACTCTTTTAAAAATGAAAAAGATCTGACACTGAACTAGAGGTTCACTTAATCCTATATGTGTATAAAAAAGTTTAAATCCTCTTTAATGCTTAGGAACACAAGAGCTCTTGACTTATTGAAACCAGTCACAAAGCTGTCCATTTCAGGACAAAGCCCTTGCTGAGGTCTCCAGAGGGTAAAACAGAGTGAGTCGGCTGCATTTTAGAGCCATGTATATAATCATGAAAGGAACTTGTCATTTAAGAGGTCAGTGTAGCCCTCCAGACAAGGACAATATGACTGTCTGAGCCAAATTAAAAGGGAGGAGATTTTCAGGCCATCAAAGATGGGGGTCTCAAACACAAGAAGAGTGTCACAGGCAAGACCCGTACAGTATCTGCCAATATGTTTATGTCCAGCCAAACATGCCATGACACCGATGGAGGTACAAATGGCTCAGTAGATGTTGTGTTGCATGTGCAGGGCTCTCTAGCTGGCTGACTCAAACTCTGCTCTCAGGTCTCCAGTTGTGGCCCGATGGCTTTGTACTTTCTATGAGCATTTGGAGGTGAGCCTTGGACCCAAACCCATTGCTGCCTTTCAGCAACGATAAAGCAGAGCCAGGGCCCTGTCCCCTTTACGGATCTGGATTGCTGGCCTGACCATGTCTGGGAGAGTTGCAATGGCTTTTCTACAGCTGTTTTGAATCAGGCACCGGTTCGCTGCTGAAGGATGCCTCCTCCAGGCTTTGATAGCGAGGGGGTTTTCCTCTAGGAAATAGTGGTTTTCCTTTATGGACTTCAGACAGATCCCTGAGGTCTCCCTATCTCTGTGTGCCATCACCAGCCGGGATTTACGCTTCCTGGGGTGGCGGGGGCCGGGCTATGCCCGCGGCCGGGGCCGGGCTGGCTGCGGGGGCGCCCGGAGCTCCCCCCGGGGCAGCAGCAGCGCTGAGCCCCCGCTCTCCTCCCTTCTGCCGCCCTCGCACAAGCCCCCTCACTCCCGACATATCCCGTTTCATCTTAATTACCGCCGATCCCCGGCACATGTCAAAGGGGACAGATGTGATTTAGCCCGTGGAAGCTCAAGCTCCCCGCGGGAGACAAGCTGGGGCGGGACGAGAGAGGCGAGAGCAGCCTGCAGCCCATAGCCCTTCGAGGAGGGCCCCGGGGAGGTGTGAGGCCACCGCTTGCCCAGCGGGCCGGGCTGGGGCAGGGCTGGCGTGGGAAGCCTCGGGCGTTGCAAGGGCGTGTGGGGCGGGCTGCGCAGGGCAGGTTCTCGGTCCCCGTCGGGGAGAGCCTGGTGTCTGGGGGTCCCACTCTGCCCCGGGGGAACTGAGCCACTCCGCCGCCCGCCGGGTCCCCGCACTCCTCAGAGCCCGTCCCCTGCCCGGGCAGAGGGAGCTGCTCCAACAGCCGCCGGGAATGGAGCGGGAGACGGAGGGTGCGAGGGCGCGGAAAGGGAGCTGCGGGGTCCGGCGGAGCCAGCGGAACGGTTTCCGAAACGCGGAGGCGAGGTCTCGCTGAGCCCAGTAACGGGTGGGGACGAAAGCTCCGTCAGCTGGGGGTGCCCCCAGTCCCCGCCGAGGAACCCCCAGCCGCCGTGCAGCGGCCCCCGAGGCAGCGCTGGGCAGGAAGAGAGGCGGGAGCGGCTTCGCCACCGCCCCGTCCGGCACCGTCCCAGCAGCCGTCGTCCCCTGCCCGTTTATGCTGGAGCAGGACGCAATTGGTCCGAGCGAGAGGACCCCCCCCCCCCCGCCTCACACACACCCCGGCCCGGGGGAAGCGAGGTGGGGAAAGGTGTGCCCGGTACTCACTGAAGACGCTATTTTTCTCCAGGGTGCCGTTGATCTTGCCGTTGGGGTGGATCTGGAGATGGTACTTAGTGGCACAGTAGAGTTTTCTGCGCCTGGGCGCTCCCCCGAGGTGCTCGTAGACGCCGCCGCGGCCCCCTGCATCCCGGCGCGGCCGGGGGTCGCTCGGGGAGGCTCCGGCGGCCTCGGGTACACCCGCGGCCCGCCCCGGGGACCACGGCTCCTGCAACAGACTCAGGAACAAGATCCAAATTATAACCATTGTGGCATGATGGCCGCAGCGCTTAGTCTGCTGGGGAGATGGAGGCTTGGAGCGAATGACACCAGGGGTCCCATTAAAGCCGTCTTGCTAGCAGCACTCCAAAGTTGCAGAGCACACGCTGTTTCGAGCCGGGAAGCATTGGCAAGTTTTTATCAGCCTCGATCTAGCCCTTTTATCTGTCTCAGATTTACTTAAATCAATAGACATCAGTAAAGGCCACCGAAGAGTCCCAGCTGTTTGTATTTGATGGAGCTGCCGTGATCAGCCTTCTCCTTGGGTTTCCAGCTAGACAGACGGCATGAGAGACAGACAGGCAGGAGAGGAGAGAGAGAGAAACACACACACACACCCCCACTGAATTTCGGCAAGAGACTGTGGGGAAAATAGTTGATCGACGGAGCATAGAAATAAAAGCAGCTTCCTGCAACAATAGCCTGATCTGCGACCAATTGATACAAAGCAGAGGAGGCAAAAGGTATCAGTCTCGTGTGAACTCCCAGAGTGCAGCGTGGATAAAATTACACAGCATCGCTCCCCGGCGCACCACACACCGCACACCCCCGCACGGGGGGCTGGCTGCGCCCGCCCCGGCCCCACCGAGAGGCGCGGAGCAGCCGCGGACCCTCCGCCGGGCACCGCCACCCCCTGCTCAGCCCGGGGGCAGCCGGGGAGGGGGGGGGCGATGCTGGGAGCAAGCATCTTCGGGAGCTGGCTTTTGAAAGTGCGCCTGTTAAACGCAGAAGCGTAAGGAAGGGGGTGCGAGTCCTGGCTCCTTAGGAGGCTGGAGGGGGGCGAGCACGTTTTAATGGCTTTCACTCAGGCGTCAGGGTTTCTTCAGCGTTCGTGTGTCGTGTGTGTCCCCCGCGCTTTGTCCCCGGTGTCGAAAGCAAACAGTTATTACTAAATTAACCAGTTCACAATTATAAATAACACGCATTATTTAGATAGGTCTTTCAAGATTTAGTCATTTCTAAATCAGACAAAGTAGGGCCCAGCGAGTGTTATGATGTATGTCCCTGCATGCATTCGCAAGAAGTTGAAGCTAATCCTTTTTCTTAACCCTGGTGCCTGGTAAGTCTCATTAGTTACAGCAGAGCTGCCCTCGCTACCATGTAGCTTCACACAACTGCCTACGCTTTCAAAGTGTGATGGAGCTACCTATAAAAAAATGTAGAAGAAGGCAAAAGGTTCAACAACTCAGTGAATTATGCTGTCCATGTGTGCTTCTCAAAGCCAGCTCGTTAATTAGATTTGCATCTGAAACAGGCAGTAGGAGTTTTGGGGAAGTGTTTGAGAGATAATTAGTATTAATGTGCTTGAAGGGCACACAAATACACCTTTGAAGTGAGTCACGTCAGAATTCAAGCGTTTGACCTTGATAATTTTTTTCCCCCTAGAATCTGTGAACAAGAAGAAGTCTGTAAAATACTTTTAAGAGATATTCTTCTGTAGAGCAAAAATATTTTCTTACACCTTAAAGATATCATATATATAAAGAGGAAGCTTTTACTATTGAGAAAATAAGGCAAGAGATAGGACCTTTTCCTAAAAGGAATGTCCGGAGGACGAAACGATCTCAAAAACTACTCCCTATTTTAAGCTGTGTTTAATATTTAGTAGTTATCCAAGGCTAAAAGGCTTTTCAGTATATAGTCGTCTGGAATAAAAGGAAACACATAAAAAACCCACAAGCACCCCTCTCCGCCATTACCACCCGTTCCTCCCCCTTTTCTTCTCCACAAGTTAAGCCCTAACCTCACAAGGCGAGTTTGATCTGGGGATGATAAATGTTTGCACAATTAATTCTTTATTGCTGTTCTTCTGCAATGCCACTTCCAGGCAGTCATGTAGTTCCAGTACATTTAGTAAAAGTAAACGGTTGGAAATGAGAATAATTATAGCACCGTATCCACGTAAAAATAGGAAAACATAAACATGCGGGACCCCAGTCTTGGAGTGTATGCTGGGCGGGGGGTCGTGGCTCAAATCCTAAAACAAGAACAAATCCCTGATAGAACAAGAACCCCTCTGAAAAAAACTTCCTCTCGGGGATGCACCGCAAATCGTGTCCTACGGACTCGTCACCTCTGACAAGCTGCAAGACAAAAGCGGTAGCAGCAGCGTATCTCTGAACATGCCACGAGTCTCCTGAAAGATGCTTTCCCCAGCACAGCGCGAAGGCGACATAAAAATATAATTACTTTCGGTAATTATAGCGATTTCTTC
>JANIJG010018808.1:0-203817 GCA_024611175.1 Megaceryle torquata
TGTAGGGTCCTGCACTTTCGCCACAATATCCCCATGCAAAGCTACAGACGGGGGGATGAGCGGATGGAGAGCAATCTGTCAGAGAGGGACCTGGGACTACTGGTTGATAACCAGCTGAACATGAGTCAGCAGTGTGCCCAGGTGGCACAGAAGGCCAATGGCATCCTGGCTTGTATCACGAATAGTGTGACCAGCAGGTCTAGGGATATCATTCTCAGCACTGGTGAGGTCTCACCTTGGGTACTGTGTGCAGTTCTGGGCCCCTCACTTCAAGAAGGATCTTGAGGTGCTGGAGCAGGTCCAGAGGAGAGCGATGAGGCTGGTGAAGGGACTGGAAGGAAAGTCTTATGAGGAGAGGCTGAGGGAGCTGGGGTTGTTCAGCTTGGAGAAGAGGAGACTCAGGGGACACCTTGTCACTCTCTACAACTACCTGAAAGGAAGTTGTAGTCAGGTGGGGGTCGGGCTCTTCTCTGAGGCAACTAGTGACAGGACGAGAGGGCATGGCCTGAAGCTGCACCAGGGGAGGTTTAGGTTGGATCTTAGGAAGCACTTCCTCACGGAAAGGGTGATAGAACACTGGAATGGACTGCCCAGGGAGGTGGTGGAGTCGCCATCCCTGGAGGTGTTTAAGGAAAGATTGGATGTGGTGCTTAGTGACATGGTCTAGAGAGACCTTATTGTGGCCTTTCAGTACTTAAAGGGGCCTGTCAGAAAGATGGGGACAGACTTTTTAGCAGGGCCTGTTGTGATAAGACAAGGGGTGATGCCTTTAAACAAAAAGAGGGAGATTTAGACTAGAGAGAAGGAAGACATTTTTTACACTGAGGGCTGTGAGACCCTGTCCCAGCTTGGCCATCAAGGTGGTAGATGACCCATCCCTGGAACTATTCCAGGTAAGGTTCTTTGGGGCTCTGAGCAACCTGCTCTAGTTCCAGATGTCCCTGCTTCCTGTGGGAGGGTTGGACTAGATGACCTTGAAAGGTCCCTTCCAACCTAAACCATTCTGTGATTCTGTGATCTTCATTATGCAGGATCCCCCATTTGCAGCCATAAAGTGGGAATAAAACTAATCAATTACAGGTTACCACTACTGGTTAACTCAAATCACAAACAATATCTATTGAGCAATCAAGAAATATTGGAGATGCAATTATTTCTTATTTAAACATAATGAATTAGTGTCTTCTTTCAATTATACATGAAGAAAAATTTCCTTGTCTTTAGCTTCAGAATGGTGATGTTGAAATATGAAGCAAATAGGTCTTTGCAGAGTGTGAACATCTTAATCGTAAGGACTCTGGTTTTGATATGCTTAGTAAAAGTAACTTTTCAGTTTTATGGTTGTGTTGTAAAAGCCTTTTTAGACTTCTACAATAAACACATTTTTAAGTGGCTTTCAGATTTTTACTTACACATTATTAAACCATTCTCTCAGTCTCAGAATTAAACTATTATAGTAGTATATAACTGGATGCACATGCACACAGTTTCAGAGAATCTGTTTAATTTTCAAGATCAGCTTTATAAGTCTTTTTCTAATAACAGATAAGCCTTTCAATCATACCTTCATCCCCCCATTCATTTACTTTTGCCATTTATTACATTTTCAAATTAAGAATATCCTTAACATCCCTTAAAAATATTTTGTGAGCTTTTGCTGCTATTGTAAATAATAGAACAATTTAACAGAAACATCATCTGTTCACTTTGGATTGGATTCTAAAAGAATTAACGTGCTGCTTTTTTGAAATTTAATGGACTTTTCTCTCCTGAAATTTACAATAACTTTATTTCCCTCATTGGAGAGAAATGGTAGGAGAAACATGAAGCACTTTAGAAAGAAAATAGAGTTTCTTTCAATGAATAAAGTCAAGCCCTAGGAAATCTCTTATTTCATCTAGTTCTCTCTTTTCAAACATGTAACACTACCTTGAATTAATTTTCAATAAACGGCAAAGTTTTTGTATTAATCTTTATTCCATAAACTACACTGGACAAAGTCATTAGGAGAAATGTCAAAATTTCTGTAGCTTCCAAGAAGTCAGACTGTATAGAGTGAATAGTTAAAATAAAAAAATAGTTATGATTTTGAATAGTTAAAAAGAGAGAGGATATTTTCATAAAAGTTGACACTTTTCATTCCAGCTATTTTTAGAATATATAATTGCTTATTGTTCCAATGACACTTCCTTTGGAGATATTTTTGTTTTTCAGAGAAAGTGTAACAATACCAGGAAAAATATTCATTTGAGAAAAAATAATTTCTTAATTTTTAAGTTTCATTTTAACTATGAGATTGAAAAATCAAGCATTCACATTATTAATAGTTGTGGCTGATACTTCATTTCTCATGTTTCCATGCATTGAGGTGAATGCTGATTTCTGCAAAGGTCAGCAGACACATTTCCTTCCACCTCTTACCCCAGTCTGCAGCATTTAACGCTTGGCTAGAGGCATTCACTGGGACTTTTGCCTTTCTCTTAAACATCAACTACTAGTTACTGCCAAAAGCAAGATACTTTCTTATGTTGTATGGCAAATTGTAGGTTCTTCTTCTCTCCTCACAGGCAAACAGATCTTTTTGAACAGTCCTTGAAATGAGATGCCATTCACAAAACACTTTTTCTGTCATAAGAAATTCTGCAAAATAAATTCTACATGAACATTCAGAAATCCCTTTCTTTCTCTGAATGATTATCTTTTTTTTAATTTTACTCAAAAATTTTTTTTTGGAAAAGAAAAGGAATATAATGCTGTGTCTTCAGGTGGTTTAGGGGACAAAAATATTACAGTTTTAGGCACCATTCTGCAGGCCTGTTTTTAGCGAAAGGGAGCAAGAATTCGAAGTGGGTAATACTGCCTCTGGGAGAGCCAGGGGATCTGCTGAAGTCAGAGCAGGGCAGGCAGGGGGGAGGTATTTGATCTTATCAGTCTGGAAAAAACCCGGAGTCATTAGCCACTCCTCATAGGACATTCCTTTCAGCCCTTTCACCAGCTTCGTTACTCTCTGCTGGATGCATTCAAGGATCTTCACATCCTTCCTAAATTGTGGGTCTCAGATCTGCACACAGTACTCAAGATTAGGCCACACTGATGCTGAATACAGCAGAACAATACCCTCTTCTGACCGGCTGGTTATGCTGTGCTTGATGAGATGCCCAGCATTACTCTCTTACATGCAGAATCCAGCATTTGTTCCTGTTAAAAATCTCATCTCATTAATGGCCCAATGCTCCAATCTATCTAGATCCCTTGACAAGACATCTTGTCACTCCAGAGAGCACCTCCTAGCATATGACAGTTACTCTAACACAGCAACAATATGAAAAACCAATGGAAAAGCGTTCAGGTTTCAGTTCTCAGCTATTGATGTAACCTGGAAGAAGCCTTTGTCAACCACAGAGGGGTGTTTGTGGGATATCACATGGACAGCTGCAATAGAATTATAAAACGACTTCTGGTTTTGTTGTTTCCATCAAAACATGAGAGAGATCATTATCTTTATGGTAATAAAGTGAATTCAAGCACACGTTGAAACTTTGAGAATAATATTGAAAAAATGGACTATATGCAAGCTGTTCATTACATTTTTGTGTTACATTAATGACGAAGGATGAGAAGTTTGCAAACAAATTTGAGGGGAAGGACGTGAACAAAAAAACCACAGTGCAATGGAAAAGGAGGTGAAATAAACAGGAGAAAATGTAGCAAATAGATAAACTAATCAGAACAAGGAATTCCTGCTTAAAACTATGTGAAGCTGAGATTCTGTTTATCTGTGCTTTGGCAGTAGTCTCAAACTCCTTTAGTGATAGCTTATATTACAGATCAAAGCAATGAGAGATGAGTTTATATCATGAAGTTTCAATATAAAATTGAACACCAAATGTCTACTTACTGGAAGATACATCTTCAACCCTTTTTTATTACTAAATAGCTTAAGTAGTTTTGAACTCAGAACATCCATGTCTGCAAATTCCCTATTTCACACTGCATAAGACTTTACACTTGTAGTACAGTTCAATTTGTTATGGGTTGATAGGAAGATCTGTGGTGGAAACTGTGTGCAAGCCAAAGGCTAAATTCTCATCTCAGTGGACTGGGACTTAGGTGCCTATCTGCTTTGAATACTGTCAGGAAAGTTACCAAATTCATGAAAATTCTTGAGCATTAGAATACAACTGCATGCTCAGTATATGAAAGGAGCATTAACCGAAGTAATTCAAAAAGCACATAAGCCATTTTTCATAAAACTGTAAGTTAAATGGATAACATTTTTTCTAGTTGTCATTTTCCATGTTTCATAAGCTCTTTTGGATTTAAAATTTAGTAAAATTTTTGAAAATTAAATGCTGTTATTGATTAAATGTAGGCTTTGTTCCAAACTGTGAATCAGGTCTTACTTTTATCAATAATTTGATATTTTATATTTGAGACACTACTGATTTTTCCACATGCATGCAAGTTCATCATTTCACTCAACAACTCTGTTTTGAATACCTGACACTTTTCTTTTGGAATTTTCTATTAGTTTCAGCTTTTTTTGAGACTGCATAATTCCACTACTACTGAGTAATTTGAATAATTCAATTGCAATGTCAATAAATCATACCCTGCAACACAAAAATCTGTGGTTTTGACTTGAATCTTCAATCTCTAGGATTTTAACATACAAAAAAGACAATTCACAGTGTTAAGTCTTTGCATGTATCAGTAAGAGGAACTGCTAATACTTCTTGCATCTTTGTTGTACTGTTAAAAGCACCATGCAAGTTACTATGTGTATGTTACTTCACTTTGTTAGGTAAATTGTGTTCCAGATCTTTTGAGATGAGGTGGTTCCATCCTTCTTGTGTCTTTAATAAAATATATTTGATAATATAGCTTAGTGAATAATGCATCATTTATGAATATTTAGTTTGGAAGATTGGAAGTATTTTATACATATACATATGTATGTATATCTGGTTTTTTCCTTTGATATTGGCCAAATTATTATCACCCTTTCTTACTGAAGAAAACATGGGGAAACATTTTCATCTGTAAAGCTGTCTAATGTTGATTCAGTAGAAGCTATAGTAAACAATATTAAAGTGAATGATGTGTTATCTACTGTGTTTCTATCAATGAAATGGCATAGAAAAGAATTTGTATTTTACAACGTAATTCATATGCTTCCATATACAAGTACTACAGACTTTAGAGTAACTACTCAGAGTTGATAAAACCTTACATTTTTCTGATGTTCTGGAAGAGAAATGATGGGCTTTATTATCTGAGGTTTAAATCATGAAATGACATAAAACCTCTTAAAACTAAACACCGTATTACCTACAGTTAGGTACTTGGAATACAATTCTGCTTAGGCTTTTCTTTTCAGTGAAGGGGGAAGTTGACAAGTTAGAGCTGCAATTCAAGGTAACCTGCAGCAAAATAAGGAGTGACTGAAACCTTGACAGTAGTTTGCAGAAGAGGTAGTAGGTCTCTCTACTAGCACCATCAGCTGTCTTCTGATTAACAGCCTGGCGCTTGTTCTAAGTCTGCTCAAGGGTCTTGGAATAAAATAAAGGATGAGGTCTCCCTCATCCTTGGTAAGAATCCAGTTCAACAGTCTGTGGGTATGGCACTTCCAGTTTGTTTTCCTGACACAATCTTCCCCTCTCCGATTCTTCCTATTTGTGTTAATACACATGAATATAAGATACATGAATATAGGCTCCATCCACATCAGACTGATCTGTCATATTTTTGCAGATGCAGACTACTGTCGTATATCAGTCAAAGACTGGGAGCATATTTTCTCAAAAAGATTTTCTGAGGAAAAGGCCAGAGGAGAGACAGGTGGCCCTGATGAAGCCAGGATTTGTGAATTAATCCTGAATTTTGTAAATGTACACCCTTGGGGAAAAAAAACCAAAAACAAAACCAAACACAAACAAACACAAACACACAAACAAACAAACAAAAACCACAAAAAAACAAACCAAAACAAAACAAAACACCAAACCAAAAAGGACCAGACTTAGAAAAAGAGTTCTTCAGCATGCATTTAATTTTAAAACTTTACTCTTTTTGAGTTAATGGAACTTTAGAGAGATTTAAACATTTAACTTAATACAAACAAAACTTCTTGTTCTGGAACCAGTTTATATCATGGGAAATCTTGGAGAACTTTAACTAAAATTTGAATTGACATGTTCTGTATTTTTCCTTAGTAACTTTACGGCTAATGGAAGTTCTTCATATGCTTTGCCGCTTTAGTAATAGAGCTCTTATGTTCCATATAATGTTTTCAGCATCACAGAAAAGGCAACTTCAATTGTTCTTTAGTTTATTTGTGGTAGATGCCTACTGCAGTCTTTGCTGGAAAAATATGAAAAGTTCTAAATTCTTCAGATACATAGATAGCAGCAAAACAAGTTAATCTATATAAAATACCTCCTATCCATGCCCAGAAATTTATTTGAGCAAAGGTGTTTTTCCAGAAGGAGCAATTTTTTTTCAGTCTCCATCTACTTTTACTGTATTATGTTATATTATTTAATTATTAATTATATATTTTAATAGAAAAGCTACTCAAGTTTAGAAAACTTCAGAATGTGAGAACTTCTTATCTTCCTTCCACAGAGGAAAATAATATATGCATACATATATGTACATATATATATATTCCTAGAAACGTGAATACTACTTCTACATCTACTGCACATTTCAGTCCCAGAAGCAAAGTAATTTACTCATTTCTGAGTCTTACTAATATCAACATGTTTTTGTTACCATTAATATAAATTGTCAAGGATTATTTTGGCTTCACAGGTAATTTGCTTCCAGCTCATTTAATAATTTAGAATAATCAGTAGTGTTTAAAATCTTAGCAATGTGAAGTTGTGCTGCAATCAAAATGCATTTAGATTGCCATGCAATTCAACCTTACAAATCACCAGCCAATCAGCACCCCTGATGCTGTGAAGCATTCTTATTTTGCTCTAAGTGTTATCTCATGCTGCTCTTAGCACATTTGGAAATTGAGAACATTGACTGCCTTTGGTGCCTGTCTCTATTCAGTGCTTAATGTCTGAGACTTTACCACTATTCTGTTCAATTTGGTATGACATATCAAATGTTGCTATCTATACAGTAGTCCTTTTCAATTCAATAAATGTAGATTCAACCAATCACACATTATAGAGAAATAAATTATGAATTAATATATTTTAAAAAGTGGGAACTCTATTTAGTATCTGTTTTACTCTGAGGAAATTATGGACTTTAGGATAGTTTTAAGTCTATTTAGATGTCAATAGAACAATCACTGCATTGCCTAGGAAGCTGGGAAATGAATGTGGCCTCGTTTTTCCATTCCAGAGTAAGCATGGAAAAAGCAGGAATGAATCCTGTAGCCTTCAGAATGACTCCCGCCTTCCAGCTTATGAACCTTGGAGGATCTGGACAGTTTTTGTTTTCACTGTTTTGTGTGATTCAAGATGGGTTTAATCCTTTCCTCCTGGCATAATGCAAAAAAAAAAAAATTCTGACCATCTTTTTTTGACATTAGTAGCATTTTTATTTATATTTTTTTTTTACCTAAGTACATTCATAAGAGTGTGATAGTGTTTCTATAAATTTTTTTCTGATTTTGTTTTATTCTTGATTTTTGCTTTTGCCTGCAAAATAATAATTTATCTTTATCAGAAATCTAATTGTCTGATTTAGGGAACCCTGTAACCTTGTGAAAAAATAAGCCTGTTAGATGTAGCTAATAGTAATGTATTTACTCAAGCTCAAGGTAGGTATACCTTTAAATATTAACATTGATTATTTTAGATCACTAACATAATTAATTCAATTTGCTTAAATGAAATGTTGTTCTCTCTAGTCTTCAAAAACTTTAATTTTTGAAAGAAAAAAAAAAAAGACAAATTAAGCACATAGATCTATTCAACTGCCCAACAGCCAGTATGAGCAGCAAAAAAACCCAACCCGTCAGTCAAACTATTTTTCTTTTACATTATTTTTTCTTCTTAGGTAGTCCATTGCTTTATTGCTAATATTCCACAAATGTCATGGCAAGGTTTAATATCAGAGTTATTGGTATCACAGAATGGAATACTTTGGATAACTTCATTGAATGAACAAACAGTGAAGTGAATTAAAAATGTCAGTATTTCAAGCTAAACCTAACCACTTCTTTTCTAAAGTCAACCTGGTTATTGGAGTTCAGCTAAGAGGATAGCACTTTCATTCTGGAATTCTTTTATTAAAGATTAAAAGTTTAATGAATTAATTTTTGCACTTAACTATCAGTTACTCTTGAAGGGGCAGGATTTCTGGTTTGCATGTAAAATGTTAAGGAGTTGCCTTCACCCTAAGTCCATGTAAGAATGTAATGGTTTGCTTGTGAAAATGGAGAAATGCAAAATACAAAGCCTACAACTACTCTTTTTTTTTTTAACTTAGGCCTTTCGTACAAGGGTAATAACTAACAGATATCTTTAGATGGTTCTGTATATTTCATTGTAAAGCATACCAAACTATAAAGAAGTTCATTTACAGCCACATTTTTCTCTCTCCAATCTACTGCCAGTTCTTCATATCTCACCTATGTGAGGCATCTCTTAACTTTCTGGTACATGTCTCTCATGCAAATCCTGTCCTCTGACAAAGACCTCAACCTGCTATCCATCTCTTTTCCTGACATCATTCAATTTATGTGTCTTACCATGACTCTTTTCTAAATCTGCTCCTTGGCTTCTCACTGCACTCACTAGAGGATATTCTGCTCCCTGAAAGGAGGTTGTAGCATGGTGGGGGTCTGTCTGTTCTCCAATGTAACAAGCGATAGGAAATGGCCTCAAGTTGCACCAGGGAGATTTAGGTTGGATATTAGAAAAAATTGGAACAGGCTGACCAGGGAAGTGGTTGAGTCACCATCCCTAGAGGGATTTAAAGGACATGTATATGTGGCACTTAGGGACATGGTTTAGTGGTGACCCAACAGTGCTGGCTTAACAGGCGATGATCCTAAAGGTCTCTTTTAAACAAAATGATTCTGTGATTCTGTGAATATTTAAATCATGTCATACAGTGATCTAATGTACTTAAGCAACATTTAATATTTTTCATCATGATAGAATTGGAAACTTTAATGCAACTTGTGTAAACGTGTCTTGCCTGAATATTAGTAACAAATATAATTTGCTTTGTGACAACACTACTAAACATTTCATATATTAAAATGTAAAAGAAAGGATTTTCACATAGATAAAGAGGATTATACATGCTAGAGCGCTGGCATATTTCTAGTGCTAGAGAGCTAGTTGTTTCTAAGAAAGGATCAATGTATATTCAGTATCCAAAACGGAATCACTGGAGTTTGACTGAAACCAGAAAGTGTGAGGCTTATGTTTTGCCATCACTTTTATATTCAGGCAGTAGACTTTTCTCTGAGGGCCAGCTGGTGATACTGCATGCTAAACTAGCCATCCAAAGGATGCATGATGCAACGAGCTGGGTTTGCAGTGAAGATCTGAATATCCAACTAAGTTATTTGCAAGTTTAAACTGGATAGTTATGAAAATATCAATTCACATTTTCAATTGGTCTCTTTTTCTTTTTGATCAGCCTAAAGTGGCCTTTCCTTAAGTGAATTCTTCCCCTCAGGACGTTCTCTTTATCAAAAAAATATACAGAAGCTGCTTTAATAATTGTGTGTTCTGGAAAGCATCCAAAGATGGGCAAGAAATGTCACAGCAGCCACTACCCTTCTTGTCCATCTTCACAGAATTCCAACATATGTTTAGTAACTAATGAAAAGCCAGTTAAAGTTACTTTTCCTACGTGCTCAGTTCTGAGTAACCACAAAAAAACAATCTTTCCCCCAAGTCTCATCATCCTCCAAATAGTCCATTTACCTCTTATTTCTTTTAATCCTTTTAATGGTGCTCTGTTCCCTGTCACCTATTAGCAGCATTTTCTTTTTAAGATTATAAACTGTGATCTTGTGCACCTTAAAAAATACTATGACTGTTAATAGAGGGGAAAGAAAAAAAAAAAAAAAAAAAAAAAAGGTACATTTATTTCCTGAATACAAACAAAAGAATTGCCATCTTAACTTTTCTTATTTCACTTTTAAAAGCAAAATGTCACTACCAGTCAAATCTGAAATAATCTTCAGTGTGAGTAAAAAAAAAATTACTTCAATTCTTCTGCTAACATGTCTCAGACTATGTGTAGTGACGATCAGGTCAACAACCTCTTTAAAGGAACCGAGGAAAACTTTATCATAAAATCAGGAAACTTTTTAAAAACAGAAAAGATTTTTCCCTTTTCTAAGTCACCTGTGCAAAAAAGGAGACAAGAAGTTGATAGCTTTTAATATAGCTGCTTTCTATCAGCTCTGTTCATAGTGGACTGAGGTCACACATATTTGCATCTTTGGGAATAACTGCCTTTTATATAGTAGGCACAACTGTGTGTCTGCTATAAAAGAACCAGGCAATGTTATTCTAAAACTACATAAGTGAAACCAACCTGCAAAATAAGTTCAGTGTCAAGAAAGTAAATGAGAAAGAATATTGCTATTAGTAAGGGCAGCAACTCCAGTGTAGACCTGATGGGAAATTTTTGCTTTTAAAGATATTGGAAAATATAAATTTAGCAAAAGAGAAATTTTTAAATAAACTACCAGTTTAGACAATGCTTTAATTTCTCCACAGCTTTTAGCCACAATGTAGAAATTTCTGTGAAAATCATAAAGAAAGACACCAGTCTTTTTAAAAAAAGATTTTTTTTTTTTGTCAGATCACTCATTTTAAGATGAAACCTGTTTACTTCCATATAAGTATGGCAAGTATTCTGGTATAAAACTGTCAGTCCCACCTGTTCAAGCTAAACGACTTCACTTAAATAGACACCTTTTCTATCATGAGGTTGTAAGAAAGACTTATTCACACCTCTGCTGTTCCCATGACTTATCAAAATATTTGCCCATAATCTTGGACTACAGTGTATATCTCTTTCTAGGGTTAACTGATCTTATGTGACTGGAACAGCTCCAGCAGACTGATTAATCCACACAGAATAGTCATTAGCCTGGTGCTTAATGCACATGCATGCAAGTTCAAGGATGAAGTAGATTTAATTCTGCAAAGGAAGAATTTACACTCATATGGTTTTGCATCACACAGGACAAGATAAAAAAGATGAAAATGTCAGAAATATTGGTAGGAAAGGAAAAACATTACCCACAAAATCAAGTTAATGACTGTATTCTATGAATAAAATTTATTCTATGACTGCATTGTTCACCTTACTAACCATTCCCATATATTTTCTTTCAAATGAATGTGCCATGTCTCTGTAAGGAAAAGCTGCATATCTTGGGGAAAACCACTATGCAGTGTTGAGAAAAAATGTTGCTATTGTTCCTTTACTGCAAACCACAAAGACACAATGAACAATAAAGAAAACTTAAAGAAAACATTTAGAAGCGAACAGCCAATCAGCAGTCTGAAATGCATTTTGAGGTGTACTGTGCTTTGTTACTTTGATTTAGGCAGGACCTTTAAAGTTTCTGGAAAACACTAGTATTCTGATTTCAGCACTGTTAATGCTACCACTGCAAATATTTTCTCAGACAATACAGAAATACATCTGTGTAAGGAACTACTCTGATGATATAAAGAATTCTCTAAGTACCTCTGAAATCTGCAGTATAAGGGACTTTGCCAGCTCAAGAGATCCTGGGCTATAGCATCTTTTCCCATAAGGTACCTCTCCATTGTATTTATAAAAACTGGGTCACTGTTCAACAAAGTGTATAAGGCTTATTCCACAGGGAAGAGACAAAATAAGAAATCTCATTTTTTTACCTTCCTAACATGGTGGCTTGGCAACTCTCATCTCTACATTCAGTTGTCCAGTGACTGTCTAATTTAATTAGTCATAAAAGTCCACTTACTCATTTACTTACCCTCAAGAACTGATGCAAAAGTTATAGTCCTGATTGTGATTGCCAGGCAACAGAGGTATAAGCATGCTGCCTTGTTCTCCTTCTCACATTATGACTCACAATCTCGGAGCAGCAAGCAAACATCAAGCATCAGTACCTCCTACATCTTGAGCAAAAAGTCTAATCATTCTATTAGTACATGAGTGACAAACAGGATCTCCTGAAGGTCATCCTTGGGTCTGCTCCGGTCTTTTGTAGTCCTCTGTCAAAGGTTCAGATTTTAGATTCTGAAGGCCTTTTTTCAACTATGCTCCAAGCACGTGACCTTCAGAAATGGGAGTGATTTCAGTTATATTGCTTTGCTTGTTACCAAACAGCTCTGGTCTTTCATTAAGGGTAGTTCTTCTAAATAACTCTTCACATATGGCACAGAATTCTTTCATGCTCAACTCTATGCTTTGAATTCTTCTCTGGAGGCTATAAGGTAAGAATGAAGGCAGCAGAAATATTGAAGAAATTAATATATAGATGCTCAAGTATTTTATTCAGTCCAGTGTTTAGATTGGAGTGGTTTTTTATGTTTTTTTCTGGTGTACAACAGGAAACAAGTGACTTTTTCTACATAAAGTACTTTATTCACCATATATCTGGAGCTATGAATGGAAGAACATGAAGTGCCACAAGTGTAACAGCTGATCAAGATTCAAGAAAGGATTTTAACAGACTGCTAGAGTCTGAAGGCCTCCTGGGATTCTTCTAGAGATTTTATTTCAGGAACTATATTGATGAAGGAACTAGTGGGTTTTTTTAGAGAAAACAACATGTTATTTTAACCGGAATTATACTTTATAACAGGGCTTCCTTGCAGCAGGCTTCTTCTCTTCCTCTATTTCACTCACTGTGCTTGTAGCAGACTATCATTATAGCTTTAATCTTGAAACATCAGCTTCCATCCCCCAAAATTGTGTAAAAGCTGGAAGAATTCTAAAGTTACCTCATTTTTAGCAATAACATCAACAAAAGTTTAGAACCTTAGTCTAACCAGTATTTGAATAAGAAAACACAGTTGGGAGAAGCTTTTTTCTTTAAATTTCTCTTACTTTTTCTTTACATGCTCAAAGCAAATTAGTATAATCAAACATTAAAAGAAAATCTTGATTGTATTTAATTACCTATCTTTTAAGTAGTTTCATTCACTTTCATCTTCCTTTTAGGTACTGTATCTTGGTATCTTCTGTTCATAATATTTGCTGCCATGAACAGTGCTCTCAGTCCTTGCACCATGGTTTAACCCTTTCTGTTCTTGAAAATCATCTTCTCTGTCCTTAAAGAACATCCATTTTCTCAGAAATTCAATTTCTGCTCTACACAACTAGCATAACTGGTTATTTTTGGTAAGCTGAGATTCTGGTATTGTTTATGCACTGCATATTAACCTTTTCTTTCAACCCTAGAGATCTTATTTATATTCCATCAGAGTGAGTGAATGAGGTGCTATATCAATGATAGGCACAACTTAGGACCCCATGAAGAACATGCAGGGTGCATGCCGTGGGCAAGTGTCACAGTGTTCACAACTACTATTTTTCTGGTGATGTATACTCAGGAAGTCTTTTCCTTTTCCAAAGGGCATGGTTTTTTATATGGCTTTGTTGTTGTCCAAGGGTAGGATATGGAAAACATTGCAAGCAGATCTCAGAAGGCAGCTGGAGGATACAAAGTCCACTCTAAAGAGTACAGGATACAAAAATCCATGTTTGCAGAAAACACTGAAGTTAAGTATTTTATTGCCTTGTGCTTGCAGTGTTTTTAGTGCTTGTCCCTGAGCTCCTGCTTACAAGAGAAGGAATTGAGGAAGATAGCTGTAAAACTGCTTCCAAGGGCTATTTCACAACATATGTGGTAGGACTCAAGGTAAAAGGGGCAGAGTTGATTTTGGGTGCATCATGAAACAATGTGGACTTTTATGAAGTGCTGGGCCTTGACAGTCACCTAAAAAGTGTGCTGTCATTCAGTCTGTTGTTCAGAGCATTCTGAGATTTCCAAACTACTCAGCCTGGAATTTCTCTTTTGGACTTTAGCAAAGTGCACATTCCAGATGTATATTGACTCACTGTACGACAAGACACTGGCAATTTTTTCTGCTCCTCTTCTTCCTCATAGCATGATTTCCATGGGAAGGAAATGGGAGTCCCAATCCTACAGGAGCCACTGTGTGTTATGTTTAAAGCTCTGATCAGGATGACTGGCATTACAACTGACAGAACAACTGACCCACAGTCTAGATATAGCCTCAGCAGGCTCAAGCACAGTACATCAAAGAACTTTGAAATTATAACAACTTCTTCTGACATCTGCACTGCCTGCTCTATCTGATGTCCGAGGAGCAGCCAAGGTGCCATAAAATCCTGTGGATGAACAGCAGTTGTGCTGAGCCAGACTGACCATAAGAAATAACTTGCTTTAAGAGGTCTTGTACAGAATCTCTGCTGAACATGAATTCTTGGGCATACCTCAGAGCCTTAATTTCTATTTTCCTGCTTGGCAAATCTGTGACTGATCATTTTTTCTGAATTTTGAATAAGTTTGCTTTGTAATTGCATCTGTTTGATTAAAGAACTGCATTTGACAAATTCAAAAAAGCTTCATTAGAAAATATGTTTTCATGAAGAAAAACTTCAGAGAATTTCACATCACAACAAAAAAAAAAGAAATGAAATTTTTCCATTCCTGCCATCCCCAAAGATCTAAAGGTTTCTCAGAAATTCAAAACATCCCCCCCAGGTCTTCTATCCCCAACAAAGACAGCCTCCTATTTCCTTTAACACACTGCCTAATGAAAAATAGTAAGTACTCCAACATAAAAGATTTTTAATCATCCAAAGTGGTGTCTCTGTAGTACAAATCAAGGAATTAGCAGCAGCTGATTTTACATAGGAGATAGAACAAAAGTGCCTTGGGGCAAATCAAAAGCCAATCTGTACTTCTATAAAACTGAGACTCAATTTCATTCAGCATACAACTTAAACATGCTTTCCACAGTAATTCTGTATGTAATGTGCCAATTTTTTTGAACTGAATAAATTAAAAAGTACCTTTTCTTATTAAGCATTATGAAAAGTTTAAAATCACGACTTCTTTCTTTTCTAGATCCTTCTTTCTATACTACACAGCTATTGTATTAAGAAAGTGTTTTGGTACCAGAGATGATTCCTATTCTTTCATAAGATTCTTTTTCTAATATATGCAAACATTGAATGCAGTGCTTTGCTACTGCACTTGTGTTCTGCTCAGGAGATAGGTTTAGGGACAGATATAGAAGGGCATGGGAAGGGAATAGAGGAAGGAAAGGGAAAAGGGGGAGGAAAAGGAAAAGCCTTGAAACTTATGAGTATTGTAGAGGAGTGTTTGTAGTTACTATGGAAAAATAATGAAAAAAATATTTACATATGTATTATGACCTGTAGCTGAACTGGACAATGATGCAATCTGATTTTCATAAATGAAGACATTGAAAAAAAGTCTTTGTTTATGAGTAAGGCATTGTAAGATGAAGAAATGATGAGCTGTGACATGTGTCTCTTCTTTTCTCCACAAATATTTAGGGAGATTGGGACAATATATCAGGTTAGAGAGTTAAGATTTTGTTTCCTTATTGCATTTCAGTCACACTACTGTAGCAGATTTTCTGTGGATATGTAAATGAAATTAATGGAAATATTTTGTTTCCCCCGTATCGCCAGTCCTTTGCATCATGCAGGGACATAAAATTTTAGAAGCATGTTGATTACTCGAAGCAACAAAAAAAAGTATTTAATTAATCTATTTTTTTTTAATATGTGCATGAATTGTGATGGTTAGTCACTGTGTAGACTCTTATGATGTAGTTTCTCGTTGGCATGATGGTCCCACCAATTTCATCCTAAATTAAAATTAATTTTAATTTGATTCTAAATTATAACTCCTGGTAATTTAAAGGGGAAATAAATAGAAGATAGCAGGGCAAATACGCAGCAAGTATTAAAAGAGTCCACAGCCAACGCGAGACTGGGATCTAGTCATACAAACCTGGATGTGGGTCACCTGACATAGGAGTGGGTAAATTTTTACACCTCTCTCATCTCTCCATAGTCTAGCTACAGCTACCCTGTATAAATGAAAGCCCTTTGGATTGTTATAGCAGAGTTTCAACCTGAATGTGAATCTTGTCTAAATTAAAACACATTATAATCATTCTGGCAATAGTTTTAGAGTGGGTAGCAGTTTGGTCAATGGGGATTTTGAGGCCAATGAGAATCAGATCTAAGGGCCTTACAAAGGTCATCACAATATAGTTTATCACCTCAGCTTGTGTATTCACAAACTCATATTGCAACAAAATTAGGTAATTTACAAATATAACAAATGGCTAACTGAATATTCAAGGTATATATATAATTACTTGTACCTGAAAATATTGTGTGTTGGTGTTTAGAAACTTATTCATAACAAACTAATCTAGGACACAGAGTCTGGAGTTAGAACAGATAATCATGTGGAAACATAAAATGTCACTAGTAATTAAAAAAAAACAAACAAACCAAGAACCAACAATCAAAAATTAGTATTTGCAATTTAATACTCCACTGAAGTCCTGAATTTTAATACAATAAAATCCTGGGTGTTCAGTGACAGAAATTATGTGGTATGGTTAGAAATGCTACAGAAAGGAATAACAGCAATGATCACAGAAATTATTTTAGCTGTGGGATAGACTGAAGCTGTTTAACCTGGAAGACAGAGAGCTCAGGGGAGTATAATAGTAGTCTGTAAATGTGTGTGGCACGGGGATTATTCACAATAGAAGAAAGAGGCATCCAATGTAATTATAATCTGACAGAAAGAATAAATTTCCCCTTATTTGTCTTACATTCTTCTCTATAACTGCTCTGACCATTTCTGAAGAATGACACTAGATCAGACAGATATTTGTTTTCACTCGGTACTGCTTTTCTTATGGGGAACCCCTCTTATCTTGCATCATACCATTGATAATTCTAGAGTGTTCTAAGTGAAAAGCAGCACAGGATATCTTCACATAATAGCTTTTTGCATTCCTGTTATACTGTTCTAAGGGTAAAATAACTGTTTGTTAGCATGAGGCTGATACATAAGGATTTCTCAAGTACTTGAGTTCATATAATGACATTTGCAAGAGCAACAGTCAAATTTTAATTTTACATTTGGAGTGTTGCCACAGGATTTTCAAGCACAAGCACGCCTACCTATAAACCAAGGCTTCTGAATTCACTTATATGTTAATTTTAAGCACTAAATTTTGCAAATCTTCCTATAGGAGAATTAGAAAAAAAACCATATATATATATGAGAAGAGAAATCTAAATTGCCCTTTTTTTTTTTTTGGTTTTCCAATTTGTTGGTTGTTTGTTTACATTTTACGCTTTGGCAAGCAATACCTTTGTTTATGTGAAAAATGAGTGAACATTAGAAGCCTTTATGTGGATATTTCATACCCCTTTCACTGTAATGCTGAGTTTATTCTTAGATTAATTCTACCATTAGATTCTAATTAGCACATATACTTCTTGATCTGTAGTTTAAATATATTCTTGAATGTCTAGTTTGAAGGGAAAGGACATACAAGGTTGGTAGAATAGATTTTGTTTGTATTTTCTACAGCTGTGGAATAAAAAGAGGTTTCACATAGAAAACTGGTTAAATAATTCCTGAATAACAACTCGGGGATTTTCAATTTGAAACTAATGCAGATGATACATATGCTGGTACTCCCTTTTTAGAAGTTTCAAGTCCAAATTTGAAGTCCAGTGGAGGACTCTAGCTGACAACTAATGTGTATTTAGCACATTAGTTAAAACATTTCCATGAACCAATGAAAAAAGAGCAAGTGAGCAGGTTGAATGAGGCAGAAGCCTTCACCAGGAAGAACATACACTTCCTAGCAAAGATCTCAGGACACTGATGACTCTCTAAAATATGCCCAAATGCACTCACACGCTCTCACCCAAGCACCCATGCATGTACTTCTTGTTCAGGAATAGTGAAACTTGACTGTAAATTTTAGGTTCCAGAAAGTCTTTGGAGGGGTAAGCACAATACCAGAGAAAATGAAGTTAGGAATTATAACAGTTTTGACTGTGGACTAGGCTTTTCTGTAATACTTACATAATTTAGACTAGAAGTCTTATTTTACTTGGAGTTGGGCTGTCAAGAAGAGAGTCTGATTCTTTGTTGATCAGATTGTTAAACTGTTAGTTGAACTAACAATAAATTTTTAGACCTGCATATAAATACTGTGTCACCTTTTTGTAGATAAAAAATATTTTGTGTGTAACAATGTTTGTCTCTTAGTTGAAAGATTAAAAAGTTTCAGCTTTGATAACTTGCTTTTCTCTGATATAGGGAATTTTGATTCTGCTCAGCAATAATTTTAAAGCGGGAAGACATCCTTCTGCCTCTATTTGTCTATAGTATAGCCTGTATCTTGATAGCTGAGGCATTCTTCTATGAAAAGAAATAGTGTGCCTGAGAGAGACAGTTTTTGGTGTCCCAAACCTAAGAAGGAATTGGCAGAGGTTAGATTCATGCAGATAAAGTTGGCATTACAGCCTGTGGTTGTGAATAGAAGCATCTATAGCTGCTGTGCTCTGTGCTTGGCTTGAACTTAGTCTTCCACAGTAGATACCTCAGCTGTGTAGAGGTGTTTCTGGCACCTCACCACATGCACTACTCCTCTACAGAAATCTGTAGGTCTTTGATGCCTTGACATAGAGAAAGTTATCAACTGTATAAAATTTTACAGTCTGTCATTCTATAAAACATTCTATATGGTGATTTCAGTAGAAGCAAAGTAAAATTAATGATATCTACTAAAACACTTAGAGTGTAATTATTTAAGATCTTTTTTCTCAGACCCTCAGTACAGTACATCATGTTGTGGAGAACTTTCAGTTTGCTTAATTGCTTATCATGGTATCAAATATAGGAAACTCTCATAAATAATTCCTTCAAAATAATCAGAGTCAACAGAGCATTTACAAGTGATTAAGGTGAATTAAATTTCATTCTATGCTGCAGTCCTAAACAAATTTCATACTCACCTGAGTTTGTTTCACAGCAAATCAATAATACTAAAGACTTTATTTGAACAGACAATATATAGTTTCCTGTTCAATGTGCATATGAAACTATCAACTTCAGTTAATGAGAAATTTTCCACAAACATTGATGGGTGGAAATGTTTTCTTTCCTCTCAGTGACTTTGCCATCTTGAATCTGCCATCAATTAATAGCTTTGAGCATCAAGAGGCACTGTCCTGCACTTGCAAAAGCCTTTCATGGTTTTCAGTGCTCTTTGGGCAAGTATTCAATCGTTGAATACAAACTAAATTACTGCCAGTCTCTTTTCAGGTTTCATTGCACAGCTATCAATAGGATAAAAAAGTTTTTAAAAATCCAAACCACTGTAGACATTATTTAATATCCATATGATACCACTGCTGAATCAAGTAAAAACATGAATTAGATAGTAAAGGTAACATACCTCTGCCATACCTCTCCACATTCTTAGGAATCAACATCTCTATACTTTGTCTCTTTTTTATCTCTGGGTGCCATTATTTCCTGCTCATCAAGAAGTCCTCAGAATGCATCAATATTCTATAAGATTTTCTTAAGGAATAAATGAGGCATCATAATTTCCAAAAGGTACACATATGTCATTGAGTAAAATAACTGATGAGGGAATAGTGGAAGATCCTCTTATTTCCTTTTCAATTGTTAGTGAATAGTTTGATTTTATGAGTCATTCTGCATTTATGCCTTCAAGAGGCATGTTCCCAAATGGTAATATGTATTGAACAATTTCACAGAAAGATGTGAAAATAGAGGTATCTTCAAATATTAATATAGATGTGGTGCAAGTTTCCCATAATGAATGATTATGACAATGACATAAGTTTCCCATAATGAACGAGAATGACAACTGATGAACAACAGTATAAAGAAAGAGTTTTAAATAAAACATAATGGGTGGATTTCTGTTTGTGAGTATGATTAAAACTTGGGTTTTGTACTCCTTAAAAAAAACATTAGAGAGGGATTAAGTAAGACCATCTACAGTCTGGTTTATTTGTGCATTCTGGAAGCATTGGGAACCTTGTAAAGTTTTTTAATTTTAACCTTTTCTGAGTTGAATAAGAAGAAAAATTAAATGTGAAAAATCCATTTTTAAATGTTTAGTTTTCAATCAACTGGTCCAGATCAGTTATTATAAACAAAATCTTGGATTTGCAGATATATAACAAAACAAATTTATGTTTCACAGAAATCATTTTAATCTGCATGTTATTTTTTTAATAGATAGGCATAAATAGATTGCTATTGTGTTCCTTATTAATACAATTCAGTCTATGCCACTCACTTCCTTCCCTAGTAAAACCCTTATGCACCAGCATCTGCTGCTGACAATGTAAGCACAATGAAGCACGGTTGGAATTCACAGGTTAACATAGCATACATCTACAAAAAAAAAAAAAAAAAAAAAAGCCCTAAATGAAATACACTGAAGGATCAGTGTGGCTGCAAAGAAGGGACTATTCTGCAGGTTACTGCAGTCTGAGCCAAGGAACACAGCCTTTATAGCACTATTACCAATGAATTTTAAATCACTCCAAAGTTCAAACTTCACTGAAGCATCACATTGTATGTTGAAATCAGATGACCATTTTGGCTGGCAAATGCCATCTATATTTCAGAAAACATCCGTGTTCTAATCAAAAATGAATTAAAAGACATGGAAACTTCAAGCACCATTTGTTATCTGAAACTCAGGTTCATTAATATGCCTCATATCTGTAATTCTGAAAACAGCTAAGTCAATTCCCAAATTACCATAACATTCAAAACTAAACAGTAATGCATTTTAAAATGAGTGTATTGAAAATTGAATGCCAACTGAAAATAAATGATGGTACCTTTTAAAATTAAATTACAACAGACTTTTTCCTTTGTCCTTTCCCCTGTTGTCATCTTCAGTTAGTATAGCTGTCCAGTTCTTACCATATTTACCCTATGACAAGAAGGGCTTAGAATATAAAAGACAAAAATACCACATAATTTTTCATAATTAAATACTTCATAACAATCTCAACATGTTATTAAAAAAATCCATTACAAAGAAAGGTGGTTCTTAATTTTTCTGTTTTCTTTTAGTTTTTTCACTACAACTACCCCAATGAAATTTCACACATATACCTGTTTTTTTTCTATTTGACCTTGTCCGTAAGTATCATAGAATCATAGGATCATAGAATGGACTGGGTTGGAAAGGACCTTAAAGATCCTTCAGTTCCAACCCCCCTGCCATGGGCAGGGACACCTTCCACTAGACCAGGTTGCTAAAAGCCCCATTCAACCTGTCCTTCAACACTTTCAGGGATAAGGCATCCACAACCTCTCTGGGCAACATATTCCTGTGTTTCAAAACTCTCACTGTAAAATTCATATATCTAGTCTAAATCTACCCACTTTCAGTTTAAAGCCATTACTGCTTGTCCTATCTTTACATGCTCTTGTAAAAATTCCATCTCTAGCTTTTCTATAGACTCCTTTAGGAACTGGAAAACCACAATAAGGTCTCCACGAAGTCTTCTCTTCTCCAAGCTGAACAATCCCAACTCTCTCAGTCTGTCTTCATAGAAGTGTTCCAGCCCTCTGATCACATTCGTGACTCTCATCTGGACTCACTCCAACAGGCCCATGTCCTTATGCTGAGGACTCCAGAGCTGAACACAGAACTCCAGGTGGAGTCTCATGAGGTTGAAATTGAGGGGGAGAATCACCTCCCTTGACCTGCTGGCCATGTTTCTTTTGATGCACCCAAGGATGTAGCTGGCTTTCTGGACTGTGAGCATACATTGCTGGGTCATATTCATCTTTTCATCCACCAGTACCCCCAAATCCTTCTCTGCAGAGCTGCTTTTAATCCACTCATTGCCCAGCCTATATTTGTGCTTGGGTTTGCACTGACCCAGGTGCAGGATCTTTCACTTGGCCTTATTGAACCTCACGAGGTTCACACAGGCCCACCTCTCAAGCCTGTCAACATCCCTCTGAATGGAAGGATGGGTAAGGATGGATAACCTTCTTTGATATATAGACTATTTAGAGGGCTTGTACATCTAAATACACATATTCTTCTGTAAGCTGGTTATACATTTAAAACCAAATAAATTTTAAAAAATATTCTAAAACCAAACTGATGGGGCAATAGTTTTTCACTATGAAATTTTGGTGCTGGTAAAAATAACTATGAAAAAAGAAATGCAAACCATGTATCGATGAAATATTGGTACTGAAAATTGAGATTTTTTTTCATATATGTTAAAGTACTTATTTTTTGCTGAAATTATTCTCAAAATTCTTTTAATCAAATGTCAAAACATGAAAAAAAATCCCCAACCTCTGCATATCCAACAATAACGTTTAGTGAAATGAGACTGGGCTTGCAAATTCCAGGCAAGTGGGAATTATAGGCCAGGTTTGGGAGTAGTTGCATAACCTATTTATGAAGTGCCCCAAATTAACTTTTGTATTTTTGGATGTCTAAATTTTATAAACTTTCCCAGTATTTTTATTTTTCACTTGCACAGAGCCTAGCACAGCATACCTTTCACTACTATTTCATGTCCATAAAAGAGAGGACTGCAAAGTATGCAAAGAATGAAAATAAACTGTTTTGATTATTATTTACAAGGATTATTTTGATGAAGCTCATTCTTTCCATGTTCTTCAGGTACTATTTCTATTTCCACTTAATGGATTGTATCTGCTTGTAGTGTAAGATTGGCAGATGTTGTTTGCCTGGTGTATACTCAAACAATGATAATTTTAGACTGCTTTGGCACTTTAGCATAGAACATCTTTCTTTATTTGGCATCCTTCCATGTTTTATTGCGGGCCACATTTTTAAATGCAACCTCTAATTTTACACTGGCAATCAATTACAGGTGCAAGTAATTGGAGTATTTAGATATCCTAATACCTGACTGCAGGAACAAATCATGTATTTAAAATCTAAACACTATTGATTGTGACAACAAAATGAGTGTTTAGTTGGAGTCCCCTTTACATGTTTGACCCAGAAAATAAAGATGCTATTTTTAAAAAAATTAATACATTATTTCTTAGGTTTAGAACTTATGCCTGCACATTGCAAATTTATTTTATTTTATTTTATTTTATTTTATTTTATTTTATTTTATTTTATTCACATAAAATGCATGTTTGGTGTGCCTTTCTGGTAATTTTGCCTCACTGACATTCAGTAATAGGGAGTTATTGAGATTTTGATATCTGAACAAATATGATGATGGTACTCTCTTCACTTTAAACAGAACCATAAAAACTACAGTCAAACAAACCGTCTTTGGGTACAACTTTTTTTCTTTTAATTTTCCAGAAAAAGGACTGCAAAGCTGATGCCTTCTACTAAAATTTAATTGAAGTATGGGTGCTTTAGAAAATCTCTTCCTATTCTTCTTTTATTCTACCTTCCTTCCTTTGAGTAGCTACTCTGTTGGAACTATAATCTGAATTGTATTTTGTTGCTTTAGACACAAAAATGTTTTGCTGAACAGAAATTATGAATCATGGTGAATTATGATTGTCATTGTGTACAAACATCTGACAGGAAATATGTTGAGGCCAACACATTTCCCTTGTAAGCGCAAACAAATTATTTGAACCCAGGTCTCCAGAAGTAAAAGGCTTTAAGTGCACAAATCCGCTGGGTCTCTGAGAGACTGAAACAAATTATGGTTGTTCCACATTTTTAATCGTAAGAAATGGTAGGCAGGTTTTTTTTCTTCTGCATGTATAGTGACCATTATGAAATAAATATGCACGTGCCATTTGGTAGACAAAAGATTAATGGGAGATGAGTCCCCGAGTCAGCATTTACGGTCTGGAAAAAGGTAATTGTCCAATTACAGACTCACTGAAATGGCTTTGGTCTTATGGGTCATGCCCTGGGGAAAAGTCACAGGATTGCCACAATAGATTAGCTTAGAATTTTGCTTCTATATCTTCTTTTGACAAGAAACAGGCCTTTCAAATTCTACTGCTCTCACAGTGCATTGCCATACGTTCACTTATTCTGAGACAGCTATTCTATCTTGGCTCTCTTAGGAATACTAGCTCCTGGTGATCAGTGTAGAGTAGGGCTTCAAATGTTACAGATAAGATTTAGTCTGGGTTTTAAATCCTCACCAAGTTTCTTCCTATTAACTTTTCTTAGAGACAGTGAACATAAAGCAGGGTGGGGTTTTTTTCCATTTTAAGTACAATAGAAAAACAACACAAGGCAAGGGAATTTTTTTGGTTTATTTTTTAGTTGGTTTTAGGGTATTTTTCTTAGTCTGGGAGTTTTTATAGATGCATTAAGTATTGCTTAGGAGATGCATCCATAAACCAAAATAAAAGTATAAATATCACACGGGAAATCTGATAAAAACGACATTTATACCTCTTTTAAATTTCTGCATTTCCAGGATACAGCTTTTAATTCACAGTCTTTCAAATGAGTCTTTAAATGATGAAAATGTAGATAAATATTATCTCAATTATGAAAATGAATAAATCATGCTCATTAATTGTTTTAATTTTAATTACTGCAGAAGGGCCTGCCTACTGCCTAGAATGGTCTGACATTGGGGTGAAATTTCCCTTTCTAACCTAGAAAGCTCATACTGTGGGTAACAAAATCTGAAAAGCAACATGTACAAGACTGTTGACATATTACCTAGCTTGAAATGAGAACAATTTTTCCCCTTAAAATCCCTGCATAAATTTATAGATAATTAAAGCTGATGTAGAAGACACAGCATATCATTTATAAACAAAACCCAGTATGGACTTGGGAAAAGAGCTCAAAGGAATGCTAATTTTTTGCTAAATCTTGCAGGATAAGACATAAGCCCACAAAAAAAAAAATTATATGCATATTTAATTTCATGCATGTGAATTCTATTTTGAATATTTCTTTAAAAAGCCCCTGTAACTGCAAACAAGTAGGCAATCTTGCCCTTTTATTTCTAGATGTAATAGTGTCTCATAAGTTTTATCACACAGGTGGACAAACACTGACATAATACTGGATTTTGTCAGCTCACAGTATTTTGGCTCTTAAGCACATTTAACAGAAGCATTTCAATCAATCCAAAAGGTGGTTTGGTCTTGAATTTGAAGTACTCTAACATTCAAACTTCTCCAATATGATATTGTTTGTTCCTGGCACTGTCAGTCAAATTACAGATAAAAAGGATTTGTTTCATGTAATTCCAGCTGCTTAAAAACCTGAAGCAAATCTTAAGCTGGTCATGGGGTTTCAGCTGTCATTGTAGGCACTCTGCCAATGCGTCTTTTGACCTCAGACACATCCCTGTAGAAGGGAAGGATTTCCCCTTTGAAGAGGCCTCTGTCTCTCCAGGTGAGAAAACCTGGATCAAATAAACCATTTTTAAGGTATTCTCATGCAAAAAAAAAAAAAAAAAAAGAAAGAAAAAGGGTTAAAGTGCTGCTCAGACTTATCTGAAGAGCTTTCTCTCTGATACAGCATATTTACTCTGATCCTCAGTTGAGAAAATAAAACTTATCATTAGTACTCATTCTTTCAATGAACTTTAAGCTAAATCTTTTGTTCTTTCTAATTGTGATTAACAAATAGATAGCTTCTGTTTATAAGTGCTTCTCTGCAGTTACTTTTCTTTGTGCTCTGTTTCAAGTGAATCCAATTAAAACACTGCCCAAATTTTCTTTCAGAAACTGTTAGATAAAGATAAATTTCAGATGAAATGAATGAAATCATACCTCCCACAAAGTACAACAGTCTCTGATTGTGTTTACCGTCCCTTTAAGATGTCAAGTAATTGGAAAAGAAATCTTAAAAAAAAAATAAATCAATTCTAATTGATTCACAAATCTGTGTTCAGAAGTAGGTAGAGAAATATTTAAAAAAGGAAGTGGGGATTAATTCTAAAACACATACTAGTTGATAATTAAATGAAAAGACAAACACCTTTGGTTTTAATATTTACTTCCATTTTTACTGAACTTGTTAGTTACCATGCATCAAAGTATTAGCCCCATTACACCACAGAGAGGGAAATAAAAGACAAAACTGAAACACTTTTGGTTGCAAGGAAATCCCAGACTTTCCAAACATTACGCTTGTTTCCTTTTCAAACTCTAAGCAGAAAATTGTCCGAGTCAATGTTCAATTTCAGATAATTTTGTGGACAAGTAATTTTCATTATTCAGCTATTGAAGAAGGTCACCTAACTAGGTAATCAGAATAATTAAATTACCACCCCAGAAGTCCCTGTACTAGACCATGTTCAACAGTATTCACTTAGGTCTTATTATGTACAATTAATATCACTGAGTACATCTCCTGAAGTAGCGCTTTTTTTTTTTTTTTTTTTATCAAAAAAAGGCATTGGTTACAAACTGCAGTGGCCATGAAAACTTTCATACTGCAAACGTGATAGATATTCACTTAGCAACGGACATGGCCCAGAAATGAGTGAAACAGGTAGATTCTCTTAAATGAAATTTAGTATGCGTGAAAGGTTGCAGCCTCCTAGCTGTGCTCCCTGTGTGCAGTTACAGTGCTTTCCTGAACTGTGCCATTCTGCTCTGCATGTTAATTTTAACCCATTATAACCCGGAAGAAGAACTTCTCAGGAAAATACAATTTCCATAAGCAATCATTTTATTCCTACTGTTTGACAAAGACAAAGGCAATCCATGGCTATAGAGGTGATAGCAGTGCACTTACATACTGGAACTTCCAAAGACTCTCAATTTATTTCCCATCAGAGAAGTAAAATAAAGCAACCTGTAAACGCAAAACAAGCCAAGAACTGAAAACAGATTTCCCAAATCTGAGCTTTGCAGGATAATAAAGGTAGCCTTTTCAATGCCTTAAAACCTACAAATTCACTCAGAAAATACTGCTGATTACTCAACATGTTTTATAAGACATCTGTAGTATGAGTTAGGATTTAGTTTTTAATTTCAAGTTGTAGCCTACACAACTGAGAGAAGGTAGTAAGTAACATGGCTTTCTTTTGTGCTAGATACCTGATTCATTGGTCTTCTGCAACCTCTTTAGTGCCACTGCATGCTACAAGTGCAGAGGAAGTCCTTGATTTCTGTTGAAACACTACACATGGAAATTATAGACATGACATATGTTAAGGCATTAAAAGATTACTTTCACATTACAAGGGACAGATGACTCAAACATTACACAAAAAAAGGTTGGAAAAATACTAGCTTCACAAGATTAAGTGGATATTTCCAAACAAATACCAGCTTTTAAATCACCTCATTTTTATAAGCTTATGTTCATTTCCATTTCTTTACAATTAGTAATAGTATTTATTATTATTATCATGTGTTTTACACTTCAGAGTGCATGACACATCTGAGAGTTATGGTTTCAAGGTTTAGAGAGATTCCAATTTATCATTTCTTAATTGCCTGCTTGGAACAAAATCAAGGCAATTTCCCTTCCCATCTGACCAAAATAACGTTTGTTGGCCTTGATCTTCAGGATGCAATGTTTGAGAGAAGCATAGTGTCAGTCAAAGAGCTCAACAGAACCTTGCAAGGTATACTGAGCCAGTTGAATTCATAAAATTCTTAAATTCATACCAAAAAAAGACAGTAAAAAAGGGAATACAAAATGAAAAATTATTTTTATAATAGGCAAAACTGTTTTCTTAAGAAGAAAAACTACATGCAAATATTCCAATAATAAATAACATGTTTTCAGAAAAGCAAAAATTTAACCTTTCAGAGCAGTGAGTAAACTTATTTTGCTTTTGGAAAAACATTAATGCAGTGCAATTAATATTATTAGTGTACAAAATGGAAACCCTAGGGCAAAAACTAAACCAATAGTTTTGACAAATGAGGAATAATAAATAAAATCCTATCCATTATCTCCTGTCAGGAAGGGATAACAATGAAAAAGAAGGTTTGAGGAAACAAAGAATTTACTTAATAAATGGGTAACTCTCTAAAAGAACACAACAAAAGACTTAAAATCAATTAAAGAAGACTAATTCTTTAAGAAACTGCACAATGATATCTACATCAAATACTCAGATGCTTAATATTAAGCACATACCAAAGTGATGTGCTGCATTAGAGCTTTCAGTGTCTGTACCATACCAATATCATAACACAGAGAAGCTACATCAGAGTTACTTGTGATAAAGATCATATTTTACAATGCAGTGGTGCATTCCAAATTACTTCATGATTCAGGGAACTGTGAATCTGAATATTATATCAACAAACCAAGCAGTTTTCAGATTAAATGCTCTCAGCCACTTATATCTGAAAATTGGCAAGACTAAATAACCAACATTAACATCAATTTTCCAGTACTGGAGAATACTGGTCTCACTAATGTGATAGTAGTAACTTGAAAAGATTAATTATAAATATCTATTCATTTAAATGCTTTTTAAAAGGCACATGAATAAACGTAAACAATAAAAAGGAAAACTGTTCCTCCTTTGTGAATCGCCTTCTGGAAAGCAGATATGCAGTGGGGTGTATAAACACTGTGTATCCTCATGAAAATAACTTCCAGTAGTTAAATATTGACAGAAAGCCTTTGGAAACCATGGCTACCAGGCTAACTGAAGAGAAACAACAAAAGATGGATTGAAACTGTTTGAAAATAGCAGTCTCTCTAACTGCAAAATAAAGTACAAACTTCTGTAACAGTCCCTGCCTGTGCATCAGCTTACCTATCAATGCATGTGCTTAGTCCTTGGCAGGCTGTTTAGGGACCAAAAACATGGAGAAGTCCAGAACAGACCTGCAAAATCCTAACATTTTAAGTGTGATAATCTCTTTTTCTATATCTTCCCTATAGTTCATCCAAACTTTAACCTGTTTTATTAACCTCAGGTGATCTTAAGGCTGGCGCATTGCAAAGGATTCGTTTTAGGAAAGGACATGCCCACAACTAAATTTTCCTTTATTTTTTCATTTCATTTGCTTTGTTCTTTTGTGTGTGTGTTTGATCTTGCAGGTGGTGTTTTCTCTCTTTTCTTTTTTTTTCCTTCTTTACCAGATTCATTATTCTGCATTAAGCTGCATTGAACTACATTTGTCATCTATTAGTCCTATTACTGTCTGCATTGTTCCTCATTATTTACTGTTCTCCCTAATTTAGAATCACATGGAAATCTTGCTTTCAAAAGCATTATTCAATTCATTTATATGAATAAAAGTAGTAGAGGACACAACTCTAGTGATTGCTACACCAGCATCTCACTAATAACTTCTGTCTGATTTAGGAAAGAACAGCTTCGATTTCTCCTTTTGTCCTCTTGCAGAAATTCACTTTACTGAGTTTCTATGCTGTATTTGTAGTGTGGTTTAGAAGTTAACCTTTGAAAAAGAACTTATGCAATTGTGTCCTAAGCCATGTCCTGTCTTCCTCAGGCATACCTGCAGAACTATACCCTTTCACTTCTTAAAGAACGGCAAAAATTTTCAGACACTTGGATACCTGTAATGCAGAAATTGAAATAAAGAGGAAAGGAATTCCAGTGAGTTAGTGAACAGAAAGGTCTTTATTTCTTTGGGACCATAAGGTCCATTCATAACATCGAATATTGTACTTGTCACTAAAAATCCAGCATTTCCTGTCAGTTACTGTTACTAGCTTTACCTGTACTAACAATGTGAAATAAAGATTTATTTGCATGAGCATTTAAACATAGCTAAGAAAGAGAAAAGAAGCAAAGCATAATATCACATAAACAAAAATAATACATTTTTAAACCTAGTAGTAAATTGGCAATTATGGATGTGATCAACAAGTCGCTGTTTTATTGTTTCCCCCTGGAGCCGAAAGACATATTAAACTAAGCTAAAGACAGAACTCTTGTCAGTGGTTAATCTCAGATAATGTCTAAAAATATAATTGTTTTTGTCCCAGTACAATTCCTAAATTATGAAGAAAATCTTCATCAAAAGGACAGATAATTTTGGCAAGGTGTCAGCCACCAGTGAAATTCCGTGCCTTTGAAAACAAATAACACAACATAAAGGAGATCTGGCTACAACTGCTAGAACCAGAAAAGATCAAAAAGAATGAGGGATGGAGATGACTCCAGTTTTCAGCTCTAGACAGCAGCAAAATTGAAATCCATGAGAGGTTTCACATGACTTTCATGCCCGAAATATTAGTAAATTTAGAGCAGTGATTTCTCCAGGCCTTAGGTTCCCAGCTGTGAAATGGGAATGCAAGCACTTTTCTAGTCATGCCCTGAAAATGATACTATCTTAAGTTGCCATTTTTTAATTCAGTGAGTGGTTCCACTTGCAATGTCCATGCACATAAGCCATTAACAATGCCTGCTTTTCTCTGAAACCCTTTGTGTATGCTATAGAGCTTGCTTTTTTTTTTTTTTTTTTTCCTTCTGAAATTGCAAGGGATTTAAAAAGTTTGTGGCCTTGCTTGGTGTTTCTAATGAATAGCTCTGAGAGAACTGTCATATTTCTGGGTAACATTGCTTTTTTCATAGCACAGGTGTTAATTCCTTAATAGCTTCCTGCTATTACACTAACAACTTGGGACATGTTTTTGATGATGCCTGGTAAACTACGTGTTTCTATCATAGTCAGGTCACAAAAATCTGTATCGTGATGTTATGCAGCTGTTAGCTTTTCTATTTCAGGTCAGAGTTAATATTCTGCTTTGCTTTCTCACTGGTTAAGATCCACTTGGCATAAACCAAAAATCAATGCTGATGGTCCTGAGACCAGAAGAACTGAAAGAGCTGGAAGATTCAGTTCATTTTGAAAATGGCAAACAGAATTAAAATTCAAAGTGGCATTTCAAGTAGTGTCCATTTTAGCATATTTTAGTTGTTTGGTTGGTTGGGTTTTTTTTATCTTAATGTTATCATAAAGTATCTCATTTTAATTTCTCATGTAGAAATAATAGCAAGGATATTTTTTCCCTGTGCCAATCATTTGGGGTAGTTTTTAATGTTGCTTTGCTCATATGTATCTTTTTAACATTTTACAGTCCTAGATTTTTAATCCAATCTTTACACGCAACTGTTTTAATATTATTTTGATCACTCTTTTCTGAACCCTGATGGTGAGAATGCCTTATAAATCATCAGTGATAAGACAAATGTTTTGACATCATTGAAGTATTTATTAAGTGCTGCAAGGAGTGATAACAAAATGAATAAAAACATTGGAAGCCTATGAAGAAAGATATGTTTTATATAATTTGGCCTTTTGCAGCATTATTTGACGCTATTCATCTTCATCAAATAGATCAGATAGGCATGTTTTGGTGTGTTTTGGAGGTTTTATTTTGCAGGAGAAAATACTCTTTTTCTTTTTTTTTTTTTTCCCTCTGTCTGAAAAATCACAATGTTACAATTTTGCTATTAAGACTGTATGGATTGTCTTGGTACTGAGGTCAATTTCACTTGTCTGAAATTCCCAGCACCATGATGAACATGTTTTTTAAAGATAGTTAATATATCTGCTGCCATTCAGTATAACAGTTTATTCACATTAAATTGCATACTTTTGTCAATATGTCATCCACTTCATTGTCAGACAGCTCCCAAACTATTTATTCTCTTCACTTCTTACTTCAGTTCCTGGCACCTTCATTCTTATTACCTGAAAAGATGAAGTAGGAAGGTACTTTTCCAATGGTGTGGTTAGACACGTACAAAGAAATTATCAGACTTCAACGTGACAATGTCCTCATCTGATGTAGCAGCACACTCATATTCTCTACTGCTGGACCAACAAAGCAAATAATTACTTGTGGGTTTCTCTCTCTGGTACTTGGGTCTTGCTTTTGCTTTTTGAAGCACAGGTCTGATCAGGTCCTCTCACAAATCCCCTTGCAGAGTTTGAACAGGCCCCATGCAACCTGGTGCTACACAACCTGCAGAAATTTTGATCTGCCTGCACCAAATATTTGAACCCCTATTGCATATGGAAATTAGAATCAAACACATATTACTTCCAAATTATGTAATACAATGAACATTCTTTCATTTCTCTGGGCAAATAATACTCTTCCCCATTCTCAAACTAAATCAAACTGCAGTTGCTAATAAAAATAAGTCATGACTCACAAAGTTAAGTTCTTTTTACATTAATTTTAAGCTCTTTAGGAGTTATTGGAGTCTCACATCATTAAAATTAATGCCAGTGGTATAGTATGCAGTTACTATTAAATTTACAGCTGGAAGGTAACACTCATATAAAAAACCCACATTACTTTGTATCCATACTAAAGACAAAAATACGTAGATACTGTTTACATTGCACAGTTGAGACAGGTAATGTTTTATTACAGGAAAACCTTTCATGCTGTAGGAAATCCATTCTGTAGTCACTGTTATTTTGTGACGCTATTTTGTCAAATAATTCTGCAAGAGGCCTAATTATACAAAAAATATCTTTTTGTAGAGACTTCAAATGTTTTTCTTAATTATCACTTCTTTCAGCAGTCAATAAATACTGCATACACATATTTAACAGTGTACAGCATATTTAACTGTGTTCTGCTAGACTGACTTGAATAAAATGGAGCCAAATTACAGCAAGTGTGAACTCTGTCCCAGGTCCATCACCAAGGTGCAGGTAAGAAGGTATTGTCCATAAATTTGCTGTAGTTTAGGGACTATACGAGGGAAGGAAGGCAAAAAATCCATTCAGAAACACACTGAAGTTTATTATCTGAAATTCACTATAGGAAAGGTTGCCTGAGAACCTGTCAGATATGTTAGATCCAGAGAATCCATAATTATCCCCTCAATACAGTAGCTAAAAAGGCATTTTTACTGGGGAGTAAAAAAAAGGAAAAAACAAACAAAATTTCCTTATAAAGTAAAAATTGGCAAAGTGTTTTACTCCAGTCTTTGATGTATGTCCCACCTCACTCGGCATGCTCTGACCAGGAACCAGTACTCCAAAGGTTTCTCACCTACCTCTGAATATGGTCTCTTTTGGTCCTTGTAAATCATGAACGGCCTAAGAGGGGATGGTGAAAGGAAGTAGCCTTGCTTTTACAGGAATTGAAATGTCTCAACAGCCAGTGAAGAATGGCTGGGCTGTTAAACCTATGAATTTGAGGTGAGTTTCTATGGCTGCATTTCATAGAATAGTAGAATGGTTTGGCTTGGAAGAGACCTATAAGGTCATCTAGTTCCAAACCCCATGCCATGAGCAGAGACATCTCCCACTAGACAAAGTTGCCTAAAGCACCATGCAACCAGGTCTTGAACATAAACAATGATGTGGCATCAACTTCCAAGGCAACCTTTTCCAGTGTCTCACCACCCTCAGATTGAAAATCTTAATTTCTTATTGGAATCTACACTCATCCAGTTTAAAGCCATTACCTCTGATCCTATCACTATAAGCCCTTGTAGAAAGTCCCTCCCCAGCTTGTAGGCCCCCTTCAAATACTGGAAGGCCGCAGTAAGTTGTCCCCAGAGCCTTCTCTTCTCCAGGCTGAACAACTCCAACTTTCTCAGCGTGTCCTCATAGGAGAGGAGTTCTAGCCATCTGATCATCTCTGTGCCAGTCCTCTGGACCCACTTCAACAGGTCCATGTCCCTCTTGTGTTGAGGGCTCCAGAGCTGGATGCAGTACTCCAGGGGGGCTCTCACAAGAGTGCAGAAGAGGGGGAGAATCACCTCCCTTTACCTGCTGGCCACACTTCTTTTGATGCAACCCAGGATACAGTTGGCTTTCCTGGGTTGGATTTCATCTCCTCATGCTCTTTCACTAGACATTTTATAATTTTTTTTCTGTTTTAGTGGAAAATTTTATGAAGACATACTCTTTAAGTCAATATTACTCAGAAATTGATCTGATTTTATGGAGTTTAGTGATAATTTTTCATATTATTTGTACAGTACCTACATTATACATGTACAAAGTATAATCAAAACCTCTCGGGGGATTTTTTAAGAAAAAGTCTTAACATTTTACAGTAGAATATTTCAACTAACAGTTTTTCATTTTAAGACCCAAACCCTTCAAATGGACACGGAAAATTTTTCTTTTAAAAATATGGATATGCTCTGGGCTTATTTAGAAAACAAACAAACACTGAAAATGCAATTATTTGCTTCAGATTAAACAATAAGTTTGGCTTAATTTAAACCATTTTATTTAGAAAGAGAAAACTATTTTCAATCAACTTGAATAGGATTACATTTGAAGGGGACTTTGAGCTAGAAAAGGGATGTAAGCTAAAATAAGAAAATGTATTATTCACATAGGTTGAATGTTATATAATCAGGTTTTTAAGTTTTGCTCTAGAGTCAAAGAACAAGATAGAACCTTCCAGATAGTTACCTTTCAGTTACTATCTAATGCTTAATGCAAGCATCATACTATAAACCATTGTAATCTACAGAGAACATGTATATATTTTATTTATATTTTTCTTATAACTTTATAGCAGCATTTGAAACGGATACTACATGCTTGACAAATGTTTATCTTACACCCATATGTTCAGTCTAGGGAAACAAGATTTGATTCAATTTAGGTACAATAGGGACTAGTTATTTTTTTTATGAATCTAATGATGCTAAGCAAATGAAGATGAAAATAAACAAACTCCTTTAAGGAAGTCTTTATGTTATATTATCATTGAAATGAGTAGAAAATCTACCATCTTAAAACAATTAATCTTCCTTTTATAGCTTTGTCACTCTTGAAAAAGAAAAATCTACTAAAATGGCAATGATCTATTGAGGATTGCTGCACGAAGCAGTGTGTCGTTGATGAAGGCATTTAGGAAAAGATAGAGTTCTCTTTCCTTTTTTTTTGAGGCCAAACTTATATTAGTCTAGCCAATATTAGTCTTCAAATCTGGGGGGATGGGAGGTGTTGAATTACTTACTTTTGCTGCCATTTCTATAATTGCTGTTTAAAAAAAATAACAATTAGGAGGTATAATCTTATTTCTGTTTGTAGAACTCTTTACACATATTGTTTGTTTTATTTTTAATATATATATGTTCATTTAGGAGTTCATCACCAGTGTAACGGTTTTTAATTCACTTCACATAAAATTGGCCATATTCATATTTTCTGATACGCAACTCCCCACCAAAATTATGAGTCTTAAGCATTTGAAGCAGGTGCTAGATTTCTGGAAAATTATTAGTATTATGTAGAAAAAACTACCTTTCAGGTGAAACGGGGATAAATTTACTTAGGAATATGGTAAAATACATGGTAGGTCATACATTGTGTCTTAGTAGTTGTTGTTCTTTGTAAATATGGTCTCAAGTATGTAAATGTCTTGCATATATATATACATTACTCTCCATCACTTTGCCATGATTAATAGCCAAAAGTCTATCAATCAAAGATTCAAAATCATGTTTAAGGTCTGTTGGCTAGTCATAGATGGCAATGACAATGAGACCTCCCAGAAGAATCTCAAATTTCAACATAGATCACAAACTTAACTACTGTTATATTACTTTTACTTCTATATGAAGGTTATAATCAAGGAGGAAGTATAAGGAGTCTAATGTCCTATTTGGCTTTGTAAGTCCCTCCAGAAAGCTGATAGTTAAAAAAATACTAATTTTTTTTCTTATTCCTGGTTTCATAGATCATACAAATGAACTTTAATTTGGCCTACTGGGGCAGTACTTGTTCTAAAATGTGATAAAACTCAAAATGATTCTGTAATAAGCAAATTAAATATTTCATTAGATATTTTAAAGGGATCCATAAAACTATTCTAGGATTAGCTAGACTTATTTATATATTAAATCATATACATTTGCTTAACCTAATTAGAAATAGGAAGTATCCCAGATTTCACTGATTGCTATAAAAATAGTCAGGGAAGATATTTTATTTGGTTTTTAAAAATTAATAAGGAACTCAGAGCTCTCTAAAAGATGATTTTTTACTATTTCTAAAGTAATTTTTTAGACTGATTAGAAATTAAGACAAAGGGGAATGAGCAAATATTCAAAACATTGTCTCAATCTATTTCTTAACGTAAAGTCGCATTAGGATCAAACAAACTTTCAAGAGCTAAAGGACATAGAAAAATGCAAGCCACACAGCACTGCATTTTCCTGAGCTGAGAGGAAGTACAGAGTACATGGAGCAATGACAGTGTTTGTTACTAGTTGACAATGACATGCGGAGCATCCTAAGCAATAGTGTTTATCTCATAGAGCATCTGAATTATTCATAGATTCCAACAGTAGAATAAATTTATTGTCTCCTATAAGAGATATAAGAGGTTGATAAACTGCTTTTCTGACCTTGGAGAACTTTGTTGGCACATTAAGGGACTTTGATACATAGCAAGGTGCAGACACTCACTATGATTTGTTAGGTGCATTCTGCTGGGACTGCACTATCAGGTGAATTGAAAACAAAAAACCTCTCTCAAGAAAAAACCTAAACAAACAGCAGTGGATTCTTTCCCTGCATCCCTGTGGTAATCATCACTCAAAAAATGCACAAGGGGGAAAAATGCTGAATAACTTATTTTCTATTTTGTTTTGTTTGGTTTGGTTTGTTCTGTTTTGTTTTGGTTGGGTTTTTTTAGCATCTGGAGAATGGGAGATCCAATATTTTTTTCTTGTTTTCTCCTTTTCCAAGCTTCTCATACTGGTACCAATATATCTGTCCTATCCTGCTTTACTCACTAAGTATTGCTCTGTACTGAATACTGGCGTTCCAACAAATGACAGCAGAGCCTCAGAGAGTCTAGATCCTACTAAGTAAGAACTTGGTTCTCTACTGTAGTACCAATACCCTTCAAATGTAAAGAAAGGGAGAAACTTGGTGGAGGAAAGGGATGCAGCTCAACTCAAAGGTTTCTTTCAGTGGATAAGGAGAGATACATTAATTACTGGCAACACAGGGGGTTTCAGATTATTCATCTTACTATCCAGTTTTCCATGTCTGTAGATTTAGTCTACTACCTTAGTATCAGAATTTTTTCATTCTCTTCTGGCTGGATAGGCCAATACAGCTTACAGAAGTGGTTAAATTACCTGTTTTTCTTAACCTCAGGGACTCAAGAGTTGTAACTGCATATGCAGTGGCATCAGCACACAGAGCCTCCAGAGATCAGCAGTTTGCCTCAGAAAACTGCCATCTGTAACTCTGAATAATTAAATATAACTGATAATCAATCAGAAGCATATGGTTAGCATAACAGAAATTGAACTGTCGCTGAAGTCAGGGAAAAAGCTGCTTCACTGAGGATTAAGAAGATTGGATTTTGGTTACCTGCACACTATATTGCATGTGAATAAAAAGAGGATTTTAGTTTCCAGCATAAGTAGTCTATTAATCCTAATAAATGCAACCATCTTTCCTACAGAAACATTTAACATTAGTTTAGTGCTTTTACCTCATTCTAATACTCCTGTCATAAAATAGCACAAAAATAGTGTAGCATCTTAACAGGAAACCACAGGGCCATCTTCCATAAGCTATTGAGAAAAAAAAAAAAATTGTTTTCAGCTTGAAAACATCAGGAAAAACTTAAGAAGGTTAAGGGCTGAACTATGACCACCTAACTCAAGCAAATGAAAGCAAAGAAGCAAATGGTCCCGCTTCTAAGGCGTGTGAGATACTGGTTGGGTAAATGTGAGCAAGGCACTGATGCTTCCTTTAAGACTATATTTTGAATAAGTATCAGTCATTGCCTTGGTACAAACAAAGGACCAGATTGTAGTATCTTATTCTTAAAGTTCACTGAAAATGCACATAAGAAGCCCTGTAGGTTGTCTAGCTTGGGAGATTCACCATGATGAGCACAGGAATTTATTATCTAGGCTACATAAATCAGTCTGAGCACTGGGGAAAGGTAAGGTCCTACACTGACTCCAAGACAGCAAACAACAAACAGTAGCAACAAATCAGGAGGAAAACAACTTCTGCCAAGGGCTACAGTCTCTTCCTTAACAATGAGTTGCTTGTAGTTCTAGCAGCTACTGGCAACTGCTAGCACACCTGTATTTTGATGCTGTGAACTTATAAAGGTACAGTTTTGCCTACATCCTTCTTCCGTCTTCCTGGTTTCTCTAGGAAGAGCCTACTTCTGTTGAAAGAAGCCACTTGATTTTTCTCCCATTTCCTTTATCCCATTATTGTTACTCCCTGTGGGACTCCACAGTCCAGATCAGAATAAAAAAAAGTTCTATCTATCTATCTATTCTAAAAGATGGGATACCTACATAGCTGTAAAATTTGGTTAGCTCTACACGCAACTAACAAGGACCAGTACATTAGATATATTTGTAAATACAAACACAGGCACAACTATGTAAAATGGGGGTTTATTCACTTTGAGGAGTCTGTGTTCATAGACCCAGCCCTGGTAATACTGCATGCTTGAGCCTTAAGGGAATGAAAATGCCAAAGGGCTAGTTATGCATGCCTCTGACAATGAATAATCAGCAAGGGATTGACAGTAAGCATAGGTAATTTGATTGAATAGACTCTCCAGGTTCACATGGACAATTCAGAAGGCCATTATACTTGTTTAATGAACATGAGTAGAGTAATAGAGATCATTCATTAATTCACTACATTAATTGAAGCCAGGACTGTTACCTTTCGTCTTTGTTTAATTCTGCCATTATCTGACCTAGCTTTATATTGTTGATATATTTAATACTGTGAGAACTGTTTCATCTGTTTCATGTTGACTCTTTGATGTATTATAAAAAAATCCAATACAATTTCATTAAGAACAGGACTGGAGTGGGATAAACAGTAACTCCAGTTCTAGTACTATCTATATTTTATTTTAATTCTCAGTGTATAATGTTCTTCCTGACCTTTTAGAAAGCTCTATTAAATTAAATTAGGATACTCTATTTCAATTGGTCTATGTTCATATTGGCATTTCTAATAAACCCTAGAAAAGAAAAATATTTATAATTTAAGCTTGTCCATCACCAGATTCATGCAGCAATTGCAGACATTTTATGGAAAAGAATACATATCTTTCAAGTAAAAGTGAAAAAAATAACCTCTGTAACTTTACAGCCTTTCATGAGGTAAAATGAATAGGGTTTTTTAGCCATTAAGACCTTTTCTGGGTTCCTTTCTTTCTGACACTTTTGGTTCCAAAACTGAACTTTGGTGGCTACTGAGATAGTATGTGAATTTGCTCATTTATTCATTTTTTTGATAGTCCCTAGCCCTGCCTTTGCTTTAGCTGAAAAGACTGATGGCGTGTTAACACTTCTGAGGTTATTTGTTCTTAAGTACATCTTCTAGGTTATATGTCATAATGACAAGCAGCCAGCATTGTAGGTGCCAGAAACATTACAGCCCTGTAGCAGGGTTACAGTTCATAGACTAAATCAGCTCAGAAGATATATGGGTGGTCCAATGATTGCTGAGTGCTCAGTCCAGGAGTTTAAAAGAGAGAATCAATGAGCTGCAACTGTGTAAAATAGGGGTCAAATATGTACAGCTGAGGCTCCACATATATCAGATAGGGCTATGTTTTCTCTTCTGGTGTGTAACATTTGTTACTGAAATGTGGCTCAGAAACACTCTGTTAAAAGTAGATTGATATTAATTAATTCAGATTACTGTCTGCTCTAGAAGGCAGGAGGATAGCAGTGCAGTTCTGAGCCACCTTCAGGATATTGCTATCTATATAAAAATGTAAATATCAACTCAAAATTGCCAAGCAGACATTCAGTCAAAACTCTTTCCTTCACTAACTGCCTCTTGGTTTTGTATCAGTAATTTGCTTGCCAGCACAATCTGTTCATCCAGTCATGTCTTCCTTTCTTTTTCATCTACATGATTTTTCTACTCTGTGTTCTACTAGACTGTTGAAACTATATCAGGTCTTGATAAGTATTTCTGCACTGATGAATAATATTTTCTTTATGGTCTTGATTCAATTTATTTTACATTAAAAGAAACCTTGTACTGACTTAGACAAAAGCCCAAATTCAGGTGGACCAATGAGAATTCAAGAGCTTCATAAGCTCAGCAAATCTAGCTTACCTCCAACATGGGAGAGAACATGTTTGGAGAAACAAAATGTTGGTTCAAACCATCAAATCCTTTAATTCTCTCACTCTGACAGCTGCTGTCTTTATTCGTAAGACTCTATAAGGATTCCAACATTGATCCACTGTGGGCTTCCATCCTCTGCATCTGGAGCAAGATAAACGGCTTCAGAGTCCTTAAAACTGAGTTGCTATTTCCCCCACTGTAGGTTAGAGATGTTTTCACAGTGGAGTTTGATCTCAGACCTACTTTCACCATAAAGAAGCCATAGTCCATGTAGTTATAACTTTTTTTGAAGGGAAATATAGATTTCCTTTGCAATGGTTGTGGTGATTGTGGGAAGGGTGCTTTGAGGATGCACAACTGCTACAGTGAGAAAGATGGAGCATGTTTGATCTTCCCATTCATGGAATGAGGACTCTAACTGCTGTCCCTCTGAGAATTTGTGAAGTCAAGGTTTATGAATGTTTGGGAAATTGAGGTAAGAAGAAATTTAAACTAAGGAATGGAAAGAAAGGAGGTGAGAAGGGTTATTGTACTAGCTCCTTGAGTTTTAGCAAGGAAAAAAAACCACAAAACCAACAACTTAGATTATTATGTGAATACAGAATAAAAGCAATGCCATTAAGGAAAGGAAATGCCAGCTAGAAAATACTGTTATTGATAAGAACAATAGTAAAGGTAGACAGTATAATTTGAAAGGATTATATTTAATCTTGTAAGAAAATTGGATATGATCATTAATGCTGTTGTAGGCAGCTCAGAATTAGGAAGGAAGAATACAGATAAAACAGGGTTGCTGAGAAGGGAGTGCAGGTTACTTAACTGATTTTTAAGAAGGGTGTGGGCAATTTCATGAAAATAACTATGATTATGATATGGTTATTATCAGAAGGACTAGATGCCCAAGTCATCTATCTCTATTCTAAACATTAAAACTATGTTTTGTTACAATAGAAGCTATCTTAATTGGCATATTAAATACATTTTTAAATTTAATTTCCTGTTGTTTAGTTTATAAATAAGTTTTATAAATACTCTTACAGAATACTTTGTTGAAGCTACAACTTTTTATTTAACTCAAACTTTTATTTCAGTAAATCCTTTTAAAATCTTGTCAACATCTGAATTTGAAATCATTCAATAATTTTTGCTTTTCCTTTACAATGTCTGACAAATTTATGTGAGTGGAATAGGTTTTGTTTTGTTTTGTTATGTTTTTAGAAAAATACAATAAATCCATTGTACTGCAATGTGAAGAACTATAAGTGACAGTATTAGAATCTGGTCTTATTCCGTCCCCTAAAAATTGTAGAAATATTGCAGAAAAAAAAAATCTGATTATTAAGAATAACAGTTGCTAGATACATCTTAAACAGACTTTTAAGAGTGTTCATCTTGCTTTCATTATAAGTATTAATCTTTTATTCAGTGCTTGAAAGCTCCATTACTGTTTACAACACTGGAATGTGTAGTAGTAAATGTACTTTTTAAACTACACTTAATCCTCTCTGGTTTAGATTGAGGACTTCATTCCACTGGGTTGGAGAGATAATTTTGAAGTATTGGAGATAGATTTTATTTATGCTATGGGCCTTGATGTTTAAGAAAAGAAGTGGATAGATAATAATTCTGCCATTAGAATCTTTTATAACTAATTTTATTACTTTAGCTACTAATGACATTTTATTAAGATGTAGCTTTTAGCATGACATAGAAAACCATTACACCTTATAGCATGGGGTAAACAGACTTTCAGGTTAAAAATAAAAATTTGGAAAAAACAATAACAACAACAACAACAACAACAACAAAAAACGAACAACAAACAAACAAACAAAAAAACCACAAAAAAAAAAAAAAAAAACAAAAAAAAAACAAAAAAAAAAAAAAAACAAAACAAAACACACAAACCTTTTTATTAAGCCAGGAAATACAGCCAAACAGGTCACTAACGCTGATATCTTGATATTAGTTCAGTGTGAGTATACCTGCCAGGAAAGAAGAATGAAGTATTCTATAAACTGACCAGAGGATCAGGATTTGACCCTTAAAAAAAGCTTTTCTTTCTGCTGTTATGTCTCAGAAATTTAATCTGTTGCATGAGGTCTTCACAATAAATGTTTTCACTAGTGAGAGGTGAACCTTAAATGCCAAGCATGTTTTTTAGATCCTGTTCCTGTTCGATAAATGGGTATTGGGATAGAGCTGGTTTGATTCACCACACGCAGGTAATTGTTGAATAGTTAACCACTGAGTCTAAACTAATCATTTAACCTTCTTCTGCAGCACATAAAGATAGAAAGATATTCTTTTCAGAGAACATTTTATTTTCACTATTCTAAATACCTCTTTTGATAATGAGCTTCTGGGAGTGATTTCCTCTCTCTCTTAGTAGACTAGAAATCCAGATCTAAATTAGTCAATTCAGATTAAAAGCCTGACAAGATGGCTGACAAAAGATGAAAGTCTCCCAGAAAAACCAAAGCTAGGAGCTTGTAAGGTATTAAATTCTCAGTAAAATCAATAGATGACAATAAGATGAAAGAACCTACGATAGTTTCTGGACCGAGTCCTGCCTGGAACAGCAGTGAAAATATAAGGGCAGTGAGGGAAATGAAAATGGACCTCTCCAGGCCAAAACTGGCAATGAGTTAGCTGCATTTTCTCTGTGACCTTTGTAATATAAATCATACTATATGGGGAAAAAGACTTATAGTATAGTAATTATGTTTTCACCTGATTGGAAAAGAGATCTTTTGAAAGACTGTATCAAAACTAGACCTTTCTCCAGAAAATCATCTGAATGCATCATGGCATTTGAATGTATATACATGAAGATCAGTGTTTTTTCCTGAGTATGGACCACAGTGAGAACCATTTGAAATAACCCTAATTATGGGCTGTACTTGCGTATAAGATTTTAAAAGCAATGCACAAAAGATAAACTCCAAAGAAAATTTACCCAGGAAAATATTAGATACACCAAACTATAATATTTTCCTTACAGCAAATTAAACAAATATAGTTGATTGAATAAGCCAACCCAATGCTGTTAATTTCTTTTACTTGTTAAAGCAAATCCATTGTTTCTGTCTATAACTATAGCAGCCTTGTTGTACTGTTTGCTTTTAACAGTTATTCAGTCCTGTTCCCAGATGAATCAATTATTTTAGCTTGGGAGCAGGACTGAACCCAGCTGCTTCAATTCCTCCCATTTTCACTTGATCTGAACTCTCACAAATTTCTGCTGTTGCAATTTAGAAGCACCCAATAGATTAAAATATTTTTGATCTGTATCTTTGATATGGACCTTGGAATCTGGCTCAAGGGTATTCAAACTTAGTGCAAGGCATTCAGCCCAACAGGCCAGAAGTTAGGCAAAAGGGTTGAACTAATTTTCATGCAAACTAACAAATGAAAAGGATTCTTTCCAGATCTCAAGCAAAGATACTAATTTTGGAATCCTGCTTTTCTGATAACTCACAGAACACATTGAACTCATTGGAATCTTAGCTTTCCCAGAAACTCTGAAAATTAAATTGCTATTACTCAGTTTAAATATCAAATCACATTTTATACTTACCAGAAGTTAGAACTTGATAACAACAGCTCATTTAATATAAAAGGCATGCGAAAGAGGCACTAGCTCCTATATTCTAAAATGCTTTATAACCCAGCCCAAGTTAAATAATTCAGATTTGGTACTTTAGCTAAAGACTAAGGGACAAATAAATTTCTTTATGCATATGAATAGGAGTAAAGATCACTGAACTCTGCCTTTCTTTCTACAGTGGCCCTAAAAATCTATATAAGGGCTATAAACATGCTTTTTGGCTATGCATGCTGAAAGTGGAATTCACATCTGGTATGAGTGCTGATCATCATCATGAATCTGATATGATCATGAGGCTGATATCCTGGTGGGAGTCTGCTACAGACCACCTGACCAGGATAAAGACACTGATGAGACATCACTTTAACTGGCTTTTCAGAGATGAGGCTTATAGGTAAATTAAGGTGCAGAGAGACAAATTATATCTAACACTGAATATAAAAAGGTCAGCTGATAAATTGAATGCCTCTGGAAATGTATCTCCACTATTAGGCTACTTTTTAGCAAAATGTTCTTTATTGACATCAGTTTCTCGCTTTAGTCTATTGTTTAAAAGGCAGATTGTTAATTCATTCATCAAAATAATAGTTTTAGTCCCTAAAAGATGTATTTTATGTACAAGTAGATGTGGCACTTTAGAGAATGGTCTAGTGACCATAGAAGTGTTAGGTAGAAGGTTGGAATTGATGATCCTGGAGGTCTTTTCCAACCTTGAGGATTCTATGATTCTATGATTATTATTCATTATACATAAAATAGAGATTATGAAATGTATTTGCTGGTACTTCAAACCAGATAGAATTATATAGTTCTACTGAAGTAGTGCAAAGCTACTACAAATATAGGTTTAGTCTGAATTATATCAAGGCCAAAAGAAAGAATCAGGGAGCTGAGGCTGGTTTCCTATCTACACCCATCCAGCAACAAAGAAAACAAGTTAAAAATAATATTTTCTAACGGATTAGCTCTTAAACAGCCCTGGGGATATATGAAGCAATTGTCAGTGCTGGAACAAAGGACTGGGCAGGAGTGGGGACTCGATCAGATGTAATCATCAGTTCTGTTGACTAAAATCCATTATGAATCTGACACTCCCCGACACTCGCACAGAGTGTCCCCGACACAGTGTACAGAGAAGGATACAACATACCTTCATGGTTAGTGAACTGTGCTAGCTGGTTTAGGTTGGGGAAATTTAGGATTCTGCAAGTCCCTTTCTGCTTAAGCCTAGTGTAACATCTGAGTTTAGTTACCTGTAGGTAACAAGATTCCTTTTCTCTGTGGACGCTTGGGTTACAATCACGTAGTCACTGAGCTTCAGGATACCAGTGAATACAGTTTTGTGTAGGAAACCTTCTTGCTCCAACTGAATATGAATAATGCCTGTTAATATATGTATTTTACTTTTTAAAAAAAATATTATTTTTTTTTTATTTTTGTACAATTTCCTTTCCCCAAGGGCTCTTGAAACAGCACTTAGCCATGACTGCTTATTGGGCTCCGAGAACATCCACAACAGATGAATATTGGTGAGATGGACAGTGAATTGGAGTGGGCTAAATTGCATCCCAATGTGACATATACATTCCTCAGATTTCAGTGAATAGCAGCTAACATCTGATGTAAACTGCAGTTCTCAGAAACCATTGTAGATCTTTATTTAAGCTACCCACTCAGTCTGTAAACTTGAGTGTTCGCTTTAGCCTGTGTATTATACAGAAAATATTTGCCAGTGATTGTAGACTTATGAGTGCAAGCTTTTTCCAATCTGTTCTGGAAATTAAAGCCTTTTTTTTCCTGCAGCAGTTTGTAAGTGTGTGGAATTCAAGATCCTCACATTCAGATGTTGGCAACATGGTTGCTACTTCAATATTTTTGATGTTTCATGGTCAGCTTCTTTCATCTTCAGCATGCTTAAATTATTGACAAAAATGGCACATAAGTGCTTTGAATAGTAAAGTTCCATTTGTAAATATCCGCACAATGAGGAGATGAACACAGGTACTATGACCAGAGTTTAATGAGAAGCAATAGACTGATTCATTCGCATTGACACAGACTTTTGAATTCATCATTCAGTGTCTGAAACAGGCATTTTACTAACTAACTTGCTGTATAGATTAAACTAAAAGGTTATTTTGATTAACTTCTTGTCATTTGTCATTTTGTCATGTGAACTAAGAAAATATCATTTAAATTCTACAGATTTTTATCTTTATTAACATCTCAAAACTTACCAGAGAGTTACTTGATTTTTCTATGGCACATAATACTTCACTGCTTTGAGGTGCACTGACTAGTCAGTCTTTTGTGTCTACCCAGTATTCATTTAAGTATCATTTATTCATTGTGATTAATAATCAGATCCGGGTAAGAGAGATAATACAAATGTAAAAATACTCCTCTATCTCTGAATTATTTTTTGCTTTTAAGGCAGAGGAAAAGTAAAACAGGTCATCAAGAAATTAAATACAAAAAGATCAGAGGTGAGATAATGAGCTCATTTGCATTGCATCAAGATTTGTTTTGAACTTCAAAGCATGAGATCACAAATCAGTCAACATTTAAATAGTTCCAGCTATATGAAAGACTAAATAAAAATGTGCTTTTTTTTTTTTTTTTCATCCTCTAACAATTATTCTATCACTGGATGTTTTCAGTCTTTCAGTTGGTGGTCTCTGAATGTGAAGTTCTGTCATCTATTCTTTATGTCTTTTTAAAAAACAAAAACAAACAAAAAACCAACCACCACAAAAAAACCCCAACAAACCAAAAACCCAAAACCCCTAAAAAACGCAACGAAAGAGAAATAACAAAAGTCTACTGTAATAGCAGTCAGTTGAGAGTAGAAGAGTAGAGGAGATATTGGGCAGGAAACAGAACTGAAGGTGTTGGATTGTTCAAGGAGCTGCTACTTTGAAAAAGAATTTCTGCTGATGCAGTTTAGGGTTTGACTTCAGGAAATATCACTTGTGTAAGGTCACAGAAAAACAGATTGGTCTGCCACAGAATGGTGGAAAATACACAGGACAGTTGTACTTGTCCTACTCCAAGGGATTAAGATGTTAGGAGTGTATTTTGGCACATGTGTTAGGATGTTGCCTCTAAGTTTTCCATATTTGCCCTTGTATTTCTTCCCCGTTAAATTTCTTTGTAGAGGATAAGTTGCTTCACAGTGTTTTCCTGACCAGATGATTCCTTATATTCTCTGGTAAGTCTGGAGATGGGTTGTACATCTCTTAATTCCTCTTTCCCAATTACTTGGATGAAGCCTTCTTGCTCTTTTCACAACAGAGAAATTAATATTCAGAAAAAGCCAATCAAGGATCTATGGCTGTCTCAGGACTTTCCTTTCCTCTGTTTTCCTGAGCAGTTGGCCAAGGCTGTGGCAATTTTAGCCTGCTGTGATAAGTGATAGCTCAGCTGGCTCATGCACAAATGTGCTCAAATAAATAAAATCAGGAAAGGGCACCATTATTTTGTTTGTTTGGTTTTGTTTTTGTTTTTCAACATTTGAAACTAACCCATGCCCTAGCCACCAGATTACTGTGAAGTCATTTGGTTTTCCATTATCTAGGTTATCACTTCAAATTTGGTCCAAGATGTCCCTTGGCCCAATCTTTGTAAATTAGACATGCTTGGCTAGGTGTACTGTCATATACTTAGCAACTATAAGCGAACATGCAAAATTATATCTTTGTTTTGCCAGCATAAAAATGGAGACAGAGACAAAAACCCAACAGAGTGATATGAATAAAAAGCAGTTCAGGTGACTTTTTGCAGAAAGCCTAACGGAGTCTCTAGTCAGCCCCACTGATAAAGCTGCTATTCCTGCTCACAGCCTATTTTCCACTGAATATAATCAGCCAAACAAACACAAAATAATCTTGTTTAGTGCAGACTGCTGTGTTGGCACCTGAACAGCACCTAATGTGCCAGCTGCTGCTTTGTTTTGTTTTGTTTGTTTCTTGCTCTATTAATGGATTTTACATCACTTTTATTATCCAATGAAAACATAATATATGTGGATGCCATGGTGGGTTTGTGGAGAAATTTGGATGAATAGCATCTATTTTTGGAATAGGTGATCTTTGTATGCTTTCACTTGATTTCACCTGTACAAAATGTGTGGCCTGTTTCCTGCTTTGAGTGCACATTAGAGATCCACCATGGATTTTGTAAGGGTGCCTGTATGCTACACACCATATTGGTTTACAGCAGGCACTCTGCTGAATTGCTGCCGTCACCCTAAAGAATAATTCTATGCTTCCCTTTATCCTCTGTTCTTTTTCCCAAGACAGCCTGTTTTCAAATATGTTAAAAATTTTAGTGATAAGGTGAAAGAAGGAGGGAGGTTTGAATTTTTAATTGCATCGGCATTTCAGAAAATTACTTTTTTGTGTGTGCTTTCACCTTCTTAATAGCCTGTCTTAGGTATATCAGTATATTCCATTCCTGGACAGTGAAAATAGTATGAGAATAATAAAATATTGTATTATTTTTATTCATAAGAGACTAATCAGGGAAAAATATTCATCAATGTGAAAACCAAGGTATTTAAAGTTCTGTTAAATTTACTTGGATAGGTTTGGTTAACAGAATATTTACTCTCCCAGATGAAGTTAGTGTTAATTTCTGAAGCAGGTAAGGGATAAATTTCAGGACTTGTAAGAATTTTTGAATAGAGGAGGTAAATATCAGAGAAAATCTCATATAGCAAAACACATAGTTATTGTCTTTTGTGCACAAAATGACTTACTTATCAAATACTTCTCATAACTTTCACACATATAATAAGCATAGAACTTCACATACCTTTTAGAATTTACAATGTCTGTGGGGGTTTTAAAAATCATATGAAAAATTTGATTTAATTTGATTTTGTGTATTACCCAGAGACCTTCCCTCAACTAATAATCAATTTCATATTTCTGATAAAAGCATCATGTAATATTTATGGGCTTTAAAGAGTTTTAGACTGGAAACATTTATAAAATACTTTGGAAAAATCCTTGTTTAAAAATTTTGAGAGAATAGCTGTCCATAAAAAGTGACATAATTAAAACAACAGCCTGACATTCAGACTATTTTTATGTCTGCTAGCCTAAGCCATATAATGTAACCACAGCTACCTCAACCTCTTGTTCTTTACTTTTTTTTTGTTTTGTTTTGTTTTGTTTTTACTTTTTTTTTTTTTTAGTAAAGTACATCTCGGGAATAAAATAGACAAGTGGTTTATGGCATGTGATTAAACATGAACAGTAATAAAAATAAATATGTATGGAGCACAAAAATACAGACAATGATGTGTCAGCAGAGGCCAACAAATAGGTGTTTAAGTGCATATGCTTATGTGTTTTTTTGCTATCAGGGTATGGAGCTTTTAAAATCATTATTACCAGTGTTTACCACTTGCTTACTTTCTAGTCTGCATGGCTTATTGGATATTATAATTTGAAAAGATTATTTTACTAGGGTAATGAACAATATAAAATTTGTAATTCATCCTAATAAGGTTGAATGGTAACCCACATGCCTTGGACATTTCTAGCCAGGCATAATTTATCCATATCTTTGGCTGTGAAACAGTGTGGATCTTCTTAACTGAGTCCCTGACAGATGGTTTAAGCTTTTTCAGGACTACATTTCCAATCATTTTGCCCATATTGCAAAATTGGCCTTGAAAAAGGGTAAAGAGTTGTTATGCTGCATTAACATCTCTTCTGAATTGCTTGCTGTGAAGGACATGAAAAGAGAAGGAAATCATAACAGGAATGTTTTAAAAATACACTTTTGAGAGTTACAAATATTAGATATGATGATAGTCTTAATTTAAATTGCTCACTTAATTTTGAATGTGAATGTGGTCACTTCATGTCTGATAATGTAAAAACAACTTGTTACCTTGTTTCATAAATAATTCAGATGGCATTCATGGTATAAGAAGTGTTAAAAGTGCTGTAATTAGAAAGACTTCCTATAGCCTCAAACCCTGCTGATGGATAGCATGATTGACTGCTATTAGATGAGCAGGGATTTCTTTGGCACTTTTCAAGATTTTTGCTACTCTGAATGGGAAGGCTCAAATATCTGCATTCACTTCTGCATGGAACATGAATTGATCATGCGTACTGTGCCAAATCTTCATTTTCTTTTGCAGCCTCAGCTGACTGGCTTCTTCATATAAAGTGCTGTTCTTTTCTTCTTGCCACCTTTTAGTTTATGATAAAAATCAATGAAAGCTGAAGTGTTCCACAGTCATCTATAAAATGCAATTACTGTATACAACACACAGTAAAACCCCTGTGGTGTATATGTTGAGACATAATTTATGCCACTTACCTCCAGAGAGGTATTGATCCTACTCTGTGAATATCTTACAAAAGGGCTGTTGAGTGCAAGCTCAAGGAAATATGTGGTTATTGGGTCTGATCTATAATTTGATTAATAATGACCTATTTCTTGAACTCTACTCCTTACTGCACTGTTTTCTGGGACTGAGTCTTTTATCTTTGAATATTGACCCTGTTGATTTTCTTCAGAGGCCTACCCCACCTTGCTGTCCCTCAGCTTCACTGTGGTCACTGTGTTCCACACCAAAGGAGCTGTAGGAGAAGGCTGAAATGACATGGCAGATTTAGATGTTATATTTTAAATGGCTCACTATTTTTGCTAATCCTGAAAGTAGTGGTTGCCCAGCACAGCCTGCACCAATTCTGTGATGGGATCCAGTTCTTAGTTTCCTGCTGTGTATAGGAAGGGAAAGCAATTCTGAATAACAAGTCCAGCAAGGTTTCTCCAAGATACATGGTAAAAACTCCATCCCTTATTTTAGTTTATGTTTTTGAGACCGGTAATCTATCATATAAAATGACAAGAAACCCCCTCAAGAATGATATAAAACACAAAGTGGGTGGATTTTATATGAAACTTTTCAACGTTCTGGTGTTGGGTAAAAACCTGCACAGCAAAATAACGAGAATAAACCCCTTCTGCAAGAATAAACCTCTGTTACTCAGTGTCTCAGCACCTTGTTGCAGGTAAATGCTTCAAATAAAGAATTGTTGAGTGGTGTCTCTGACCTGACAGTTTCCATTTCAAAGTTCACATTCCCTGAGATGCTGCAGGAATGTTAGCAATTTGCTGTACTGTGTGAAAAAAAAACATTGTGTATTCATAGAATGAGGGTTCGGGAGAGTTTAATTCACTTTGGGCAGAGACCTGGGTAGCTGGGTAAGCTTCTCTATTATATGATTACAGTAAATAGTTCAACCTTGTTCTGACACGAATGCCCTATTTTGGGATTTGACAGAAGTTAATTGCCTATTGTGATTGCACTGTAGTTGATGAATGCCATAGTGGGGCATGACAAAATAATATTTATTGAAAATGAGAAAAACGGCCTGTTAAAGGAATAGTAGCAATATAATTTAGGCCCAAATTGGCCTAAACTAATTCAAGGTAAAAATATGCATAATAAGGGACATTTTCCTCTCCCTCTATTCATTGGTGGGGTTTTCAACAGAGCATAACTTTATTTCATCAGTTCTGGAAAGGTAAAAACAATGTATGAAAGGCAAACTGAACCTCATTACACATACAGAAAAAAAAACCCCCACAAACCAAAACCCTAACAAGCTAAGAAAATAAAATCAGAAACTAAATTTGATTTTAAAATGTCTTTTGTTTTACTAATCATATTATTATGAAAACCTAGTCCTGGAAAAGCTAATGCTGGTCTATTAATGCATTCCTCAGAGCAAGGATTACTGCTGTGATTTCTGCAGCCAGCACTGTTACCTGGTGGTGCAAAGTCTCATCGTGGCTTCCTCTCAGTTTCCCCCTCTATGTGATGCTTTATGTCTTTTCTTGAAGATAAAAGACAAAATTACTTGAAAAAATATCTGTTGAGACTATGAAACTTGGCTGTGTATTTAATAAGAAATGAAAGAGTCACTACAGTTGGAAGTAAATCAACTAGTCTATTGTTTTTGTTGCTTTAATTTTTTTTTTTTTTTTTTTTACAGTGGTGTATTTTGTAAAGGTGTGTCCACACTAGTAAGAAAAATGGCTTTTTAATATTGAACTGGTGTGAATAAAAAATGGAGTAAATTTCCTGATACAGATTGGTAGTCCATCCCAAGTATGGAATGCAAGTCCAATCCATGTAGGGCTTTCTAGAAAGCTCTTATACCACAAATGAGCTTGCCTTTTCTTTTGAAAAACAGAGTCAGGGTAGTGAACAGTTTTAGAACTCAGTCACTGCATTTAGGAACTAATAACAAGAATTTATTTTCTAAGCTGGAGAAATCATATTTTGGAAATTGCTGAGGAAAAGGAAGCTTGGTCAAATCAAATGATCATAGATTAACCACCATCTGCCAATATGATTTAGCCATGAAAAAGGTCAAATGTTTCCTGAGGTGAGTTACTTTCAGTGAGATGGGAAGTGATACTACTGGTAGTTTATTTGAAAAATTATGTGCAATTCTAATAATTCATGTTCAAGGAAGAAAGAAATGACTCTGAGAAATGCCAGCCTTTTTTGGAGAGGAGACTAAAATATGACTTGTTAAACCTAGCAGAAATGGATTATGTCTGCTCTGTATAAATACACTTGGAGTAAATACAAAGGAAGCAGGAGATAGTTTCTTTGGCTAAACAGCAATGCTGCCGTAAGAATGACTGCTGTGCAATTGCCCATGACTAAATTCAGGCTAGAAGTCATCTAGCCATCACAGAAGTGGAGTCTGGAGCATCTGGCCAGTTGGAGGAGCTGAATAAAGACCTTAATTAATATTAAGGTGTGTTTTGATCAGTTTCTGAAAGACGTGATGGGATGTGGTACCTATACTACCTCATTAGGGTCCTTCTTTTTTAACTATGCTTTTTAACTCATATGAGCTAAATCCACCTGTTGAAATTGATGCAATGCTTCTGACTTCATTTTGACTGCATAGTGTAGCAGCACTTCATCTAAAATGTAAATGATGCATTACATAAAGAAAAGATTAAAAAAAAATCTTAATTACAGATGGGGCTAGTGGATTCATCTGAACTCACTCTGCTTGGTAAAGGCCTAAGAGAGGGTTGGGGAGCTATCTCTGATCTTTCTGATGCCAGAAATTCAGCTAGAATAGCCTGAAGCTGAAATGTCTCGAGAGAACATTAGATGAACCAGAGCTTGACAAAATGCAGCCATGTTCTTTCAACCATCTTTTTACTTACTATGCACACTGCCCAGGGAATGCAGGAGAGGGCATAGTGAAGACTCCTGTTTTCCTACTAATGGAAGAACTATCAGGCAGCTGGTTACCCGTAACACCTTTTCAACTTCTGGAATGAGACCAAACTAACTGTACTTGCCCAAGTATATTCTAGTTTGGTAAGTAAAATACAAAAGGGTCTCTTATTGCACAGTAAATGCTCAACATTTGTTACCTTTATTTACCCAACAGGTTTGCACTGTAAGTCTTCATTCATTTGTATCTGAGTTCTGTGATTATAAGCTGCAGACAATGCTACCATGATACTAAAGCATAGTTTGTTCTAGCCTGAGTGTCCCAGAAGGGATCAAACAACCCAAATGGTGTTTATACTCAATTTGATGAACAGCTTATCAGACTAGTCACTGGCACACTGTCTTTGGGCCACTGAGACCTGATGTGTTTGATCTACAGGATCATGACACTGGGAGGATGAACCTTCACATTATCTGACCAGTGTCTAGCCAGCAAGGAGTATTGAGCAGATAATTACAATTCCTGACTGAGAAATTAAATCTGGTGGGAAGTAATGCACATCAAAACTTCACAGAGTCAGGGGATAGATAAATGGCTGCCATTGTTCATCTACTTTCCCATTGTCTGTTTCTTGACTATTATGTTGCATTCTGGTAAAAAATTTGGATGGGGGGAACCAGGAACTGCCACAGGAGATGGGGGAGCAGCCTCTACCAGTCTGATATCTGTCACGATTTCCCATTGTGCAGAGAAAGTTTGCAGGTAAATAGGAGTTCTCAAAGGGCTCTGCATGCACTTTGCAGCTTGAACATAACTCAAAGAACATTAACTCTATATTTACATGCTAAATGTTACATACAGATGAAATAGAGTCTGTTTGTACTAGCTCTTTTACTCATTGAAAGTTCTACCATGTTTCTTGATGCATGTTTGAGACTTAGAATTTGGCTATAAAAACATAATAACTCTAATTAATTGGAAATCTTCGTTCTCAGACAGTATTCAGCTTTGTGATCTAGGAGGCACTTGTTGCCTGCTTTGAGCGTTTATTTTCTACAATCCATAGGCTGCATATATGATGTAGAATTTAGTCCTTTACAAGATTTTTTGGTCTTTCATGATCTTTGTCTACCAAGTTCTTATTCATATTAATTTATGTCCTTTCAGTTTCTATCTCCTATTTCAGGTGCAAAATCTGAATTTAGAGAGGTTTCTAGTGGTTTACAACAATGGGAGGTTGTGATTTTGGTCTGCATTCACATGATAGACGTTTAGACTAGGTATGTTACTTTCTTTCACCTAGGCTTAGGGTACTGACAATCTATTAGTTGCTATGCATCTGGAGATGGGTGATAACTTGCCAAAATCTTAATTTTATTACTTTCAATTGTGTGACTGTATACCAGAAATCTTTTGTTGAAACTGGATCAGAAGGCAAGGAAGGTATAAAAACTCTGCCTTTCTGAAGGAAAGTCTCAGTAGCACAAATAAAAATGATATGTACATCTTCCAGCCACATTGTGGTAAACAACAGCTTCCAGGTGTGTTTAGAAGAGCATTAAGCCTGTGCTTACCTTGAGTATGAGATGCAACCCACTGGGTTTGTTTGCAAATATATCAGCTACTATGAAGCATATTTTCTCTTATCAAGGTTGACTGAAAGGAAAGCAGCTACCAGGATGTGAAGGGAGTCCACCAACAGACTGGCCCTGAACTAGCCTGAGGGCTGTTGCACTGCTGGGAACAAAGCCAGGGCAGAGGCTAGAGAAAGGACTGGTCACAGATGCAAATGCCAGTGCTCAAGAAGTATAATCTGGAACTCCACAGCTTGCCAAACTAGCCCTCAGGGTGGCCAAGATGGTTGGCTTTTTTTGAAGGAGATGACAGAAAATGGCCAGAGGGACCAGTAACCATCAATTCTTCAACTACAGAACTAAAACAAAGCCAAACAAGTATTGTGATTGTGCTGGTGTTTTCAGAAGACACTGTCAGCAGAATCCTAATTCAGACATTCCATGTTGCATATCCTGGATGTGCTTCCCCCCTGTTCTTCCTAACTCCATTCCAGTTTGGGGTAATGGTAATAAAAAATCAACACCTCCCCCTCCACTAAATCTCATAATCTATGAAGTAAGATGGTCTTCAAATTAGGAAATGAGCCTTGACTGTTAGGCAACTAGATCCTGATCAGATGGGTGACTGCCTTTGATGGAGTACACTTGCTATTACACAGCATACGGTAGGAGGTATTTAGAAACAAACTGCAACAGCTCGACCTCTTCTTGGAGTTCATATTAAACACTGCTAATTCTCACTAACACCCCTTTGGTCTCCTGCTGTGCCTGGTGCCCGCAGATGACCTGGCAGCCTTCCACCCTGCAGCTGCAGCCTGACCTCTCTCACCCATACTGTGGGAGGTCAGGGGCAGAGGCCTCTGTCCTCAGCCTAACACCTCTAGTAGTGTGCTCAACTAATAAAGCTCCTGAATTGTTGTGTTGCTGTCCCAAGGGGAAGATTGCCACCAAAACAAGCCAACTCTTTTCAGCTTTAGCCAGGTCTCTCTAAAATCCTTTGACACATTTAAGCGTGAGACCTTATGCTAGGAATAAGGGCAAAAGGAAATAAAAAGAGAGAGACAGTCTGAAGTTAAAGGCATGATGTTTCTGAAGTAAGAAAAAAAAAAGAAGTCTGGGGAGCAGACCAGGAGAAAGATTTCATATTTGAGAAATAAATCTAGTGTGAAGGGAAATTGATTTCTGGGGGAAAGGCAATATGAAAGCTGTTACTAGAATTGACTTTTATTCTAGTACATTTGAAGACATTCTCTCCACTTTATACATGCAGGATGGACCATGTGGCAAATTACAGAATCACATGAGAGCTGAACAGATGATATTCCTATGACCATCTTCATCTATCATATGTCCTTTGCCAGGCAGTTTGTCTTCTTACAACTGAGCCATAATCTTAACATGTTAAAATCAGTGTAGGAGGGATTTTTTTTCTGCTTCTGCTCCTAAATGTAGAATTTATTTCATAATAACCTTGACCAAATACTGAGGGTGGACAAATTAAAACTAAATTTTTCTATGTGCAAAAATGTCACTTCAGAGTACTTTATTTCAAATCTTGGGTTACAAAGTGAGCAGTCAGAAAGCTGAGATTCCTAACTGGTGGATCATCTACTCCTACCCCAGGAGACTATGAAATATAGCTTAATTTTTTTAATACCGTAGCAAGCCAGGTGATTAAGTGACTAAACATATCTGCTTCTCTTCATTGATGACAAAGGGAGTCCACTATGCTAAGCTAAGTTACAGATGTTTACTGTCTAGATATCTGTAGGTTGATCAGGTGAGTCATACTCAATGGAGCATTTATGGCTTGATGGGACCCTGGAGTTGAGACCCCAAATTACTACCACAATCCTTTTCTTAAGGCTTGCCTACAGCTCAGTAAGTGGGAGACTCAACTACTTAGAGACATTGTTCTCTTTGCTTGAAAAAGTGGAGTGCAAATTTTCCCTGTCTGAATGTTTTACTTAGAGGGGAGCTGCACCCTGGGGTTCTTTGTTATAAAACACACAAGAGAAGCATAAGATGTTATTATTATAACTGTTGTCACAGAATCTGATAAAACATGTTTGGAACCTATTCTTAAAAAATCCAATGATATGGATTTTACAGTCTTTCCAGGCAATCTGTTCTGATGCTTTGCTCTCCTTATATTGAAAGTTTTTCTAATGCCTAATCTAAAGTTTCCACATTCCATTTTTTCTTGTTCTAATCCCCATGGACATGGAAAGCAATTGATTCTGATTTCTCAGCAGGATACTGTTGAAGCCTGTTACGACATTTTCTCTGAAGTGTGCTTCACTCTCCAGACTGAACAATGATTTTGTTCAGTCTTTACTTGCAGATCACTTTTGCCAGTCCTCTAATCCACCTTGTTGCTTTCCTTAGACTGCTGCAAGAAGTTCGCATCTCTCTTAAAGCACAGTGCCTAAAGGTGCATACAGTTTGTTAGCTGCTTGCTAATTCTGGAGTATCTACAGACAAGTCTTACGCATGATGCTGCCTGTATAACATGTGCAATAGTTTTTGCAGGGAGGTGAGATCATTTATTTCTTTTCAGTTTGTGATCTCCCACAAACTGTTTCCTACTGACTCATTTTCCACCTTCTACTTGTACAGTTGATTACTTCTACATAAATGTAGCACTTTCACTTGTCCTTACTGAATTGCATCCTATTGATTTCAGACGACTACTCCAAATTGTCAGCTTCATTTTTAATAGTGAAAAATGAGGTCTTCTACCTCAGAGCCTGTCTGTGCATAGTTCAGTATGGTAACACAGGAGCCAGGGAAGGATCACAGTCTTTCCTTCACTTGTATTCCTATGGGGTGGCAAGGCACAATGACCATATCTCTGCTGGCATGAGTCCATACTTTGGGATAAGAAGAAGTAATCATCTTTTATTATAGTAGAGCCTGAAGGTGAGACAAGTTTATCCTGGTGTTAGAAAGTGTTTTCTAATACTTCACATAGAGTTCCTCATTCCATTATTTCTGGTCTTGGAAATGGGGAGAAAAACTTACTACTATTCCTCAGCAGGAGGATCCTTGTTTTAGGTACTGCATTCCTATGAATCAGTAAATGATTTCTGCCCTGCTAAATTTGTATCCTAAACAGAAGAAACCAGGAACAGAGGCAAAGGCCTTAATAGATAATGGGAAGGTGGCAAATGATATGATAATTTTTTGTCACTTTCTAGGAAAGGTCTTAATAAGGTGTTGATGAGAGAAATGCACTGCAAAAGTGTAGGGGAAGGGTACATTGAAGTGAGGCATAATGAAGTGGACTGAGCATGCTAAGGCCAACAGAGAGGGACTGAAAATGAAGGGAGGAGACTCTGGGAAGAGACTAGAAGAGTCAGACAAACACAAGTCAGCAGCATCCAACATAATCTGTGTAACATCTGTCAAGAGGTCCCCATTCTGTCTCTGTCAAGGAACATGTCTTTAAGCTGTACACACTCTATAATTTGTCTTTAAAGCCATAAAACAGGAGAGGAATGTCCAGAGGAATAGAAAGGAGAGATACTACTCTAGATGTGTTTTGTCAAGAGTCTCTGTGTGGATATGAGGGTGTGTGTCTCATGAGCACTGTTGGGGAAAGTGATAAGAGAAGAGGTGGCACCTTTGAAGTTACATTCCAAACCGACTGACATGTACAGCAGTCTCTTTGCAAAAGAAGTGCATCCTGTAAATTGGAAGAGGGTAATGACACAACTGTATTTTTTCCCTGCTCCAAGGACACTACCTCAAGGAACACTAGCTGTGGTGCTCTTCCATGCTGCCTTTAAAGCATGCTCTTTCCAAGCACCTTTAAAAGTCTCTAGCTCAGTGGCTAGAAAATTGAAGTCTATTTTCAGCTGCTGACTAGTTCACTATGAATTAAAATGAGGTGTTCAGAAGGGTGAAATCAGAACCATTTATAATCCAAGTTCTTTCTTTGTTTTTTCATTTCTTCTTCCTCCCTCTACTCCTCCCTGACATAATTGGGGCACATTAGCTTCACTGTCTCAGTTCATTAGGTCATTTCTGAAAATCGAAAATCAGAGTTTTGTGTTTATTGATGTCTTTTTACTTGTAGGAAATCATTTACAATGAAACTACTTATAAATTTCCTACTGTGTAGAAGACTCCAGAGCTGCTTGCTAATACTTCATCAGAACTGCTGGAAATAGCTTTGAGTTAGGGACTGATGTTGGCCAAGGACTTTAGCTTTGATAATTAAAAATGCCAGTCCCTCATGGTGTTGAAAGCCCTCCTTTCTCATGGACAGCAGAGGGTCCTCTGTTTTGCAACATCAGGACTTAATTATGAAGAAATAGAGCAAGCTTTTCAGAACATGCACAGGGGAAAGTTTATTTTTGCTCCTGTATCAAAAACCAGTGCAAGAACAACAGCATCTATGGGATATCCAAGGGTAGTTTCTTTTAACTAGATTATAGTGATGGTGCTCTCTGCAGCCTATGATGTTTATAACAGCTAAGATCTGGTGTGTTTCTATTTACATCTGACAAAAAAGAAAAAGAATCAGAAACTGAAAATTTAAATATGACCTGTAAAGAGAAGAACTCGCATAAGAAATGCTTTTCTTGAGTCTTTACATAGCCTTTACAGAGGAAGAAAGAATTTGGGATTATCCCTACAGGAGAAACAGTCCAGTGATTATATATTAAAAGATTACTGGTAAGGTGAAATCTGTTCATTTCACCTTTCACAGCCTTTTTATACCACCTTCACTTCACTTTTTTCTTTCTTATTCAGCCCCACTCATCCCTTTTGCTGTGAATTGTGTCTCTTCCCTCATTTTTCCAAATTACAATTTAAAATGTCAGCCTAACCTCTGGGAGTAGTAAGCCAATTTAGTCTATTTTTAATGGTGTCTTTCAGTCCAGAAGAGCTTTTCTTGCCCATTTTACTGCTTGTTTAAAGATATTCCTAAAAAGTCACTGTGAATACACATGAAAGGCTGTGAGATGCAATCTGGAGGAGCAAGCCTTTAGCTAGAGCTTGGAACTGGAGAAACGGAAGACTACTCTGAACTTTCAATGTGCAGAACGCTTCTGCAGAATATTTGCTTTATATTCTGATGTCAGCCCTTGGCTTACTTCTAAGACTGACCACAGTCTGAGTAGGAACTGTGTTTGATTGCTAGATATGAAAGTAAACACTTTCATTAGTACTTCTGTAATGAATTTAGAGATCTTTTAATCCCAAGTTTTGTTCCTGGAATGATTAGTTGCCTGTGCTTTAGCCTGAGGGAAACTGCCACAAGGGAAAATTACATGAAAATGGATGTAAATGGAGAACTGTGCCACAATCACTTAAAATTCCCTTCCTTTTCTGTGATGTTTTCAAAGAATACAAAATCATTTAAATATGAAAAAAAAATTAAAATGTGCAATCCATATCAGTCATAATAAATTGTTCCTTCCTAAAAGAAAGAATTTGGAAAGATAATTTGCACATTTTGTTTGCTCATTCTTTGCAATTTGTTTTCTGTGGAAATTTTCAATGATCTCAGGAATTCAGACTAGACCCTGTTTAAGTGGTGAAATTATTACTCCTGTAACACCAGGAGATGGAGTTAGCAGTGCAAAATTCTGTTATTGGTCTAAGTCACTTATTGAGTAGGTGATGGTTGGGAAGGTATGTGCAATGTATATCAAGATGGGTTATTTCCTGAGATGTCAATATTGTTTTGGGAAGAACTAGGAGCCTCTTCTGTCCAGAGTCAGTACTTTTACCTATATATTTGGATGTGGGAAGGGAAATGAGTCTTTTAGAAATGAAAATTAAATTACGAGGAAAAAGATGCATATCTAAGCAGCAGTTTCATGAAATGTATCCTGGTTTACCAACACATGCAGCACAGGGGAAGTATTCAAATTCTTAGAACTGTGGTGGGAGAACTGATGTAAAGAGAAGGGATTTAATTCCACTTAAAACTGTAGAAAGTTTTGAAGAACAAAAGTCTCTACAAGAAAGTGATGCTTCCTTTTTGGCTGACAGGACTGAAGTGCTACCACAGAGAACTGACAATGTTTAGGGAGATTGTATAAAGCAGGAGCGGGAGAAGGCTGACAGGTGCTAAAGAGTATTCAGGTCAGACAAAGACATCTGCCAAAGACATCAGTCATATGAGATAAGGAAAATTACAATTGAACTAGGGGAGGAAGAAGTGCTGCTCACAAAGGAGTATCCTGGAAAGTTAATGGTATGTCACAATAAAAAAATAAATAAAAGACCCCCAAAATTAAATAAAACCTATATATATCTCTGTGCACAGCTGAGAAGGCTAAGTAGGTGAACTTGATTTCTTGGCCATGTGGTAAGGAGACTCTTGAAACATGGAGGAATGAAAGGTAAAAAAAAAAAAAGCTTAAAAATCTGTTTTTGGCTCTTCATAGTGAGTAGATTAAGTCATCAAATGATTGAGTAGTGCTGCACCTGAATTATTCTATAATCTCCAAGGAGGTACAGTTTCTTAATTCATGGGAAGACCTACAGAAATACCATCTTTATCTCACAGATTATTACATTTATTACATTACCAGCATCCCAACCGAGCTATTTTGTATGAAAAATCAAAGGAGATCAATATCAACTGTTTAAAGACCACAAAAGGGGTGACTTTGGGCATCTGGCTCTAAACTCCAATGAATAAAACATACTCTTCTTGTAACATATTGGACAGTCCAACAGCTGAGGTGACAGATGTGACATTGATATAATTAAGCCTGATTTATTAAGTGACCATGGAGTTGGAAGCACAGTATTGGAGGCTACTTTGGACAGCTTAATATAAATCTCAAAACTAATCAGCAATGAGAAATAACATGGAAGAAATAGGAATATATAATACCATCACTTTATTAACTCTACACTCTAGCTGAAACCATATACATATAAATTAGAGGAGGCCAATAAGTACACTACAAAAACAGATAGAAGCATAAAGCAATTTTAATGTGAGGAAAGAGAGGAAGTAATGAATTTTAGAAATTCACAATGAAGGCATACAAGGTAGTGAATATTAATAAAAAGTTAAATGTGAAGCTTCTATTTGCTTTCTAAAGATTTAATCAGAAAGTGACTTTGGTTTAAAATTGAAAGCCTCTGCAATTAAAACTGTTAAAAGGAAATACATTTAAAGATAATACTTAATTAACCAGTGGCATTTAGGTAGACAATGCAAACATGCACGATACATTAAATAGGAAAAAACAAACAAAAAAATAATCACAGACTTAAGCCCTTAGATGTCAGCATGTTTGCCAACCCGTGGGAAAAAATCTCTGGAGGAAGATTATTTTAAAAATTGCCACTTAAGAGTATTGGTTTTTGCTTTGTCTCAAGCACTGGAGGCTGTCTAGCTTACTGGACCATCTGTGGGTCATTGTTTTTAGAAAAGGGGTGAAAAGTAAGATGAAAAAATTGCCCCTGCAAAAGTTGTAGTAAGTACTTTGACTCGCCAGATGCTCTCTGAAATCGCAGATCCCAAATTTTATACATAGAATATTTTTCAAGCCCTTTTAAACTCATATGGGAGAGATAGCATATTCTTTTGTAGCATTTTCTTTACTTAAAAATAGAAAATAATTTGCTGTCCCAAAGAAAGGGACAATTACAGTAGGTACTACTTTGTTTGCATCTGTTTTTTGTTGTTCATATATATGAGTGAGGAATCAAATGAAAAGTGCAAATCCTATACATAATTTGTATTCTCTTTGGGAAATGTGCCAAACATGAAAAATAAAGGAAGTGATGGCCCTGAACCATATTCCCTGAATGTAAACATTGATTCAGGTTTTGAGGTTGTGGCTCCTGTTAAGGTTGCCTTGTTGGGCTGGCATGGCTGAAGCATACCAATAAGAGGCAGGAAGGTGATGTGATTAGTACCTTATCTGTCCGTCCTTGAATTCCCCACTCCTATGACCTCATCTGCATTCACATAGACTATCTGGAGAAGTGTGTGTTGAGGGAAAGGCAGGAGAGATTATTGCAGAAGTCCATAAGGAAGTTGACTCATTTAAAGCACAACACCAGGACACTCTAACTTATTTATTTTTGAGCACAGTGATGAATTCCCTGGTAATATCTGTTCAGATTACCTGCTAACTATGGCTTATTTACATATCTCTTAATGACATTTATGGTTAAGAATGCATTTTTAAAGAATTGTGTTTTCCCTTTTTTTTTTTTTTAAGACTTTATTTTCCACATCCAAAACCAGCTTGCCATTTTCATAGATAAAAATATATGTTTTAACAACTTTTCTTTCAGATTTATGTCATAACTTGCAAACATGTTTCAGAGACCACACATAATGCATTTTAAAATCACATCAGTGCAAGTTATCTTTTGGCTCTGTAATGATACTCAGAACCAGGAAAGTGCAGTAGCCCATACCACCTCCTGTATAGTGGAGTGGCAAGCATCAGGGGCTGCTACCTGGATGTGAATGGTCTGGAGGTGAGGAAGCTTTAGTCTTCCTCAGAGAGAATCAGTTTACAAAATGTAACTGACAGGAGATGTGTGTGAGGAGAGAGGAGAAGGGAGGAAGTAATCTTCCTCCTCTGAGAGGTATCAACCCTGAGATGGTGGAGGGATTAGAAAGGGAGCTGTGACTCTTAGGCAACACTGTAGTGAAGATAGAGCAGCTGAGATTTTCCCATCCAGGAATGAGAAGAAATGCTCAGTTAGGCCTTAGCAGAGTGGTTTTTTTTATTAATGCATTTTTCACTGCATTCTCTGAATGCTTTCAATACCAATAATTACATGTCTGATCTCTAAGGATCTAAAAATCTACTTTCACACTGGGTATTCTAAGAGGGAAAATAGAACAGTGGAATGGGGAAGATCAGAGCACTAAGGGTTGGGAGATCATTTGGAGTTGGCACAGACTAAGCATAGAGGAAGAATTTTTTTTGCATTTACATCCATTTTATGACTGCTCTACACTGCAGTACATGCATAAAGATGCATCATCTAAATAAGTCAAACCTACATGTGTAAGTGATTAAATAGGCTTTAGCTGACACACCTTCTGGTACTAATCATGGCAAAGTGGTTTTAAAAAATAACTGAAACCAGTCATGATATTGGCATTGATAGCCTGGTTTGATATTGGCATGGGCAGCCTGGTTGTCAAAGGGATTTCCTCTGAACATCTTTGAGACTACCACAGCAATTCCCAACCAACCATCCTCCAAAATGGCTGATGGCTACTCCAAAACCGTTAATCTCAGGAGGCTTCTGCTACCTTGGACGTTTTGCGTGAGAAAGTATCAGAAGCCTGCTGAGTTTGGAAATGGGACATATTTCAAAAACATCTGTTGACATTATATATGCTGAGTACTTTAATTTCAAAATTGTCATGTTTTTCAACATAGGACATCTGTGCTGGTAGGCAGTATCTGTGAAATGCAAACAAAAATGGAATTAAATGTACAATAAATATGCTCAGACAAATAATACTTTTCAGTAAAGAAGCAAACATGCAGAGTAAATCCTTTATCAGCTATTTCCTTTTCTCAGGGAATTCACTTTCTCCATTCAACAGTCTAGCAACAGACAAATATACAGGTTACATGCTCCAAGCAATTCTGGGACTATAAAAGCTTTCTATAGCCATGTAAAACAAGTTTGTTATCCAAGCCCTAGTTTCTACACTCCTTGGTACTTGATCTTTGCTGAGCAAGTTGAATTCATAATGCCACAGTTCCCCCCACACAAAGTGATGAGTGTTTGATACTTAGTCTGGGACTTAAAAAAGCTCATGTGCTAATAACCGGTGTGGTTAAGTTACTCAATAGGTTATGCCAAAAAAGAGAGGTGTCATAAGCTACACTCCTCTATCAAGCTGGGAATCAGAGCCTGAAATTGCTGTGTGCACTTAGGTATCTCTGCTGCAAGAGTTTGACCTCTTAATAAATAGTATAGTGTTACTATGCTGTTACAGAGCTCTCACATGCATTATCTCTGTGGATTTTGCATACTAGGCAGTGCCTTCAACACCCCCTTTTCAGATGAAAGCACTCTGTGCCCTTTCTGTTGAAGCTGAGCTCCTGCTTTTGAGGCAAGTGCTTCAAACACTCAGCTGCTTTGTAAGAAGTACCAGCCACTGTCATGGCTTTTCACACAACTCAAAACAATTTGAATGAGTTAAGTTTGGTCAGAGTACGTCTAGAAGTCTAGGCTCCTCTGAGGTCTCAATACATTAGTGCATCTTTCTGAACTGCTAATGAGAAGTGACTCATCTAGGCAGCCATCTCAGTAAAGAGAAAGATGCATCTGCGTTTCCTCAATAATACATCTATAATTACCAGAGAGGCTTTTCCCTAAAACCTAAGTGGGTTAGACAGGGTTTTCCCCAATTGCTTTCCTGGTTTCAGTTGCTTAAATTTTATCTATGTTGTGTTTGGGTTTGAAGTAAGTCTGCCTCTGTTCCATCAAAGGTCCATGTTCCCAGCTATCATATAAAGCCTCGGGGAAGAGACATGACAGATAAGTGTGAATAAAGTTCTCAGATGCCTAGGCAAAATTGAGGTTTCATCAGTACTGGAGCTCTGTCTCTGCCTCACTGTTCTGCTGGAAGGAGAGGAACAAGTGAATGGCAGAAAAGGGCCAGACAATAATGGAGGTTGAGCTACAGAGAACTAGGGTTACCAGTATTGCTATCACAAGCAATTTTTGTTGTGTTGGAGCCTCTTCACCAGTGAAGAGTACTGCCTGATGTATTCCCCCTTGTCCTTTTGCAGCAGCAGCAACATGTAGTTTAGATTTCCAGGGCTTTGCCTTCAACAAAGTAGATAGAAAGGTAATGGCTGATTTTGTTGTTTCTGCCAGTCTGTTGACATAAACAAATGCTTACTTGGCTTTTACCTAAAACAAGCCTGCCTTTGACATAGTAACACATTTACTGAGCAGAAAAGGGTTAAGGTTAGGTTATTATTTTGGAGGTGAATGGTCACTCTTTACAAGTATGCCTTGGAATTAGGACCAGTCTGAAAAAAATGTTGACACACCTGCTTTATGACAGCAGCATTTAGAGGAAAGCCTTTCTTTTGAGATGTGTGTGTAGTAATACTGTTAAGCTCTTACATGGAAAAAAATAAATAGAATCTATTCCTTTTAAAATCTTCACAAGTCCTGTTTTGACACATCTGAAACACAGGATTTTGTCTTTTCACTTTGATACCATATTTTTTTCTTAAAAAATTATCTTTGCGTATTAAATGTCTTTAAAGTCTCATTGATGTCTGCATTTAAACATTTATTTGTGAGAAAAAAAAACAATAGGAAAAAACTTTCTTCTTGGGAAAAGATTGCAAAATTTTGCTTCCTTTTATGAGTTCTGCACAACAGGAAGTTTGAAATCTTGCAATATCCCCCAGGCTGGCAAATATAGCTTACTCTTCACCTGACTTTATAGCACAAAATTAAGCAAAAACCATTACATTTTGGTGTGGTAATTTAAAGTGTGCAGGAGGAAACCATATGAAAAACATTAACCAAATATTTTTCATTTTTTTTCTCTATCAGCATTGGAGATCTAAATATGGTCAAAGAATAAACCAAACAAAAAAAGCAGGAAATCAACCTTTAGGCCTGATCTTAACAGCTTGAACTGTTAAGAGAATAAATCACATTAAGTACTGAAAATGAAATGGATATTTTGAAACCAATTCCATTGTCTAATATTTTGAAAAGCAGGAAATACCTTTTACATTGCTTGTGCTTCAGCAGTGAATTTTTTAGCAGTTTCTTTCCTGTCCTTTAAAGGGGTTGCATTTGAATGGACATGCATTTAGTGAAGCAGGATATGTTTTGTGTCCTGTTTCTTGTTGGATTTCTGCAGTTTTCACCTGCAGATGAGTACCAAGTGACTTGGTACTATCTCTTTTCTATGTCTTTTGTATCTGCTGAGTTTTGGGTGTCATTTGTCCATTTTTTGTTCCAATTCAAAGAGGTTTGACAGTAACAATGATATGCAGGTTAGTAACTTTTTTTTCCTTACTTCAGTGCATGTGTAATTTTATTCTATTGTACTTGCTCTGACTTTATTGTAATAATTAGAAGGTACTATTTACATATCTTTTTCTGGTCTTCAGTGGTTTACAATATTACTATAATATTGAGAAAAATTGGTGAGAACTTACTGGTAGTTGAACAAGACAGATGCTTGAAGTTCATTATCCTTCCAATCTTGTGCTTTTAAAACTTAATTTTATAACATAGAGATTATCCATTTCTAATGGAAATTTCAGTGAATTTGATTGCAGTCTTCATTTGGTCTCTTACAGTAATTTTGAAAATCGATACCCCTGTGTATTCAGAGATAGGGTTCACAAGCCACTTTTCTTGTCTAAAGCTTTTAAAATCCTCTCTTTTCCTTCTTTCCTTTCCCTGAGCTTTTCACTAAATCTGAGAGATGACACCTCTGTCTCTAAGGCAATTAAAGATGCTTTTGGACCTACATGTTTGAGCCCTGATCCAAATGAGCACTAAATACAAAGCTCCTACCTCCAGCTGAGGCCAATGGAAAAGGCATTAATTTGCCTGTCTTACTTAAAAGACTCTGTTAGATAAGCTTTGAAGACTGAACACCACAGATATGTCTTCTTTCCTTCAAAACAGGGCCTTCTTATAGATTCATTTAGACTCTATGGAACATACCCAAACCATGAGAATCTGAGGTTCAGACGTTTGCTTACTGTCCATCCTTAAACATACATCATTCACGTCATCAGAAAGAGCCTGTTGCTGAAATTTTGTCTTCAGTGTCTCCTCTATTGTAGATTAGGATGCTCTTATACATTGTATTCTGAGGTGTCCAGTTTTCCTTCACATTGTGTGAAGAGTCTCTGTTCCTTTAGACTGTGCAAGGACAGCCAAAAAAGTAGGCAGATGCTTAGACTTTTGTGGTGGCTATTTCCCTTTGTAAACCTGAAATATCAGTAGAACGTGTGACTCGGTCTACAGTCCCTGGGCACGGAGACTTCCTTTCCAACATGAAACAGCTTTTGTATTTTTTTTTATTATTTTTTTTTCATTATTATTTTTTTTTCCCCTTGTTTTTGTTTGTTTGTTTGTTTGTTCTTTTAACTGTCACTAGATTATTGCTCTGTTGTAAATATAATTTCCCTCTGGAAGCAGTGGGAAACAGATGAAAAAATTTAACAGGAACTTATAACATGGAGAGTTTTACTATTTCTTAAAGAGAGGGAGGCATGGTGATTTAGATACAGTATGAATAGCTGAGATAAGTGATGTTTCTCATCTGAAGTACCTGCACAGCTACAAGCATTTTGTTAACTTCTTCTATAAAGAATACTTGCCATTAGTAGTCAGGGAAACTTTGGCAAAAGTTATATTTACCATACATAGAGAGTATAAATGTCATGAGTGTGCTTTAAGTTTGCTGTTACCACTGCATAAAAACATTTACAATCAAGATGTTTTCTATTACCTGCAGCTAGGACCATCCTTGAAAATATTTTTGTTAGCATAACTCTGTGGTGTGCTATATGTCAGGTTTATTGATGATGAAGAAAATGCCCTTGATAAAGCATTTGTTCCAATTTGTTTAGGTATCAAATCAGTTTGGAACTTTATGTCCCAGATTTTGCATATATATATCTATAGATATTATAGAAATGATCCTGAACTTATAGTTCCCAGGAGCTGTTTGTGAAGCAGCCTATTCTGAAAACAATATTTGTCTATGAAACATAATTTATTTGGTATAGCAAAGACTTCCATGCATCTTTCACTGTGTTATGCTACCCATTGATGGTGTGAAATGCATTATTGATTACTACAAGGTATTCTAGTAGAGTACTGTGTAAGGATTGAAGTTTTAAGATTGTTTTAGTATCATGCAGTGCATTTATTCTTCACAGAATATGTACTAATCATATATTATTTAGAAGACTAAACATTAGTTTACAAGTCTGAAACAAGATATTGCTTTAGAAGAATGCATATAAATCCTATGGAAGATACAAAGTATCGGTATAAAAGGGATTTCATTTCATGCATTCTAGAGAAATTATGTTTATCAAGGATTATTAAGGCTGAAAAATCCTTCAGACTGGTAGTAAATGCCAGATTGTGTATATACTTCAAAGACCTTCAATCTTTGTAATATGTTTCCATAAATTATGATAGAATATACTGATACGTTGTAGATGGTGTTTAGTTTGGAATGCCTTTCTTGAGATGGTATCATAAGACATGTTCAAGGAAAATAATAATTCAAATTTTAAAATGGACTCATCACATATTAAAATGCTGTTCAGATTGTACATGTCCTGGAGTGACCTTCAGAGTCATCTCGGTTACAAAAACTGTCCATGGGTCTAGAGACCATGTCAAAATTAATGATGTTCAATTTTAAAACTTTCATTGCTAACTGATTTTGTCATACTTTCCCCTTATTCTTCAATAAAGAAAAAGTGAACTGTTCAGTGTAGGAAGAGAAAACTTACTTTCTTAGATCTACTGGAAATCTACTGAAGGAACAAGCCAATTTGAAGACTGTTATTGAGGAACTAAATTTGCTAGCTCTCTAGTCCAAAATTTTATTACATAAAGACTCTTGGCAAATTGAATATCTTTACATGTATGTTTTTTCACCTGTAATGCTGCACTGATACGTACTAATTTCTTTTCCAGTAATGGATGAATCCAATTTTCTGGGTAAGAGAAAATATATTTGAAACATAAAAAACATTAATGAGAAATAATTTGCAGACTTATAAGTAACTGAAAAAAACAATGGAGACCAGAATACTTTCTGAGCATGAGAACGTGTGCATCTGTGTATCTTTACTGTCCATCAGAATAAAGAAGGAAATTAACATCAAGTACTGGATATCCTATAATGTTCTCTCTCTAGAAATAGTGATTTATGCATAAAGTAGTAAACAAATTTCATGTTTACAATGAGGTGCTTTTCTGTTGTGACATTTCATGGTAAGTTTGAAACTGACTTATGAAATGATATGCTTGTGAAGACCACAGCACTCTCATCAAATATATACTCTTTATGTAACTAAAATAGTAAAACTTGCCATCTAGTATTTTAAGGATTTAGCATAAAGTGTTTTGAAGTTTCAGCATATTATTACTGGAAACTATTTTTGGCTTTATAAGTTTTTCTTTAAAGCTTGTTAAAATTAAATCCTCTTTTCCTTCATATCTAAAACTAAGTATAGGTAAATTCTGATTTTCTGAAGGTTGTGAAGGATGACTGAAATCCTCATAAAACCAGGGTTAGTTATTAGAAATTTCAGACTTGATACAATTTTTGGGCACAAGGATTGCTATGAATTTTGAATATTGTAGATGTTTAGCTGTGTTTCCTTCCTCTACATGAATAGTAGTGTTTATCCTTTATAACATGAAATTATTGTGCTTTGTCCAATGGGCTTTGCTCTGACAATAACTATTATAAAGAAGACCCAGGCATTTCCATCTCCTCAGCAGGAATACAGTGCCTGAATAACAGCAAAATGTATGTGGCTTTGCTGCATTTAGTGGTTAGGGAGTAGTCAACAGAAAGCTCATGCAGAGATGGAAGTGAGGGTCATCTGTACTTTGAGTGGTGCTCTTAAGGTCTCCGTTTATCATTGCAGAGGGAATGAGGGCTTTAGGGACTTGGAAAAAACGTGGTGAATGCAGATCTACCAGTTAACCTCCTGACAGTGAGTGAGTATATAGGGAGCAGTTGCTATGCAGGATTTAATTGTAAGCCTCCAAAAGAGTGTAGCAGGTATGTTGAAAGCAGGCTGAATTTTTTGGAAGAATTCACAGTCTAACAGAGGTGGTTAGAAATGAATATAAAAAGAACAACATGACATGTTTGCCTAGGTTCTTCAGTGAATTACTGAATCAATAGATAAAGATGTGGCCATACATGCTGCTTAACTGCATTTCTGATAAGCATTTGGAGGCATATCAGAAATAAGCTGAGCTGTAATATCACCACATATAGCTTTCATACTTGAGTTGAAATGAAACACTATACATTGAAGAAGTCAGGATGAAAAGGCATAAGAGGCAAGTAATTTTGGCAAATCTGATTCAGGTTATGGTAGAGCCTACATTATTATAAACATCATAAAGTGTACATATATAAATGCACTTTGAGAAAAATCTGATTTTAAAAAATGTTTACTATCTGGATAATCAGTTTGATAGAATAACTATGTGCAGGGTGCCAGTTATTAGTGGAATTTACATATAATGGTGATCACAAAAAATCTTAAATAAATATATTTTGGTGCATACATCTGTCTTTAAATGATGTCTTTGATTAAGAATCAAATACCGGGCTGTGGGGAAAAACTGTGATCTTAATGAAATCAGTGGGTCCAAGTCTGAGCCTCAGACACAAACCCACCTGCCTGTACTGGCAAGCTATGGCTGGGAAAGAATGTTTAAAACTTCTCTAAGTTTCTAAACAACTACTATCTGGGTAAAAAATCTCATTGAGTATTCAGGAGCAAGTCTAACTGGTGCCCAGAGTGCATATGAGATTTCTAGGAAGTCAAGTTTAGTGTTGTAGGTTTCTTTGTTTGAATAGAGGGAGCAGAAATTAAAGATGACTGGAAGGTAACAAAACACAGGTGAAAAATAATTAGGACATGACATGTAAGCTTTGTAAAAAGAAGATACAAAGAGCTTAAGCAATGGTAGGGAGAAAAGATTCAACAATTGATGAAAAGAGTTTTGAAGTCAGGTATGAAAATCATCTGGTAGGGAATAAAAGCTAGTCTGGAATACCACATATGAAGCACATACTGATCTGGAATGTTGTTACTTTTTGCATCCCTTGCCAAGTTCATCTCTAGCTGCACTTCGGCCTTCCTGACCTCAGCCTTACACAACTGGACAGTGCCCCTATACTCTTCCCAGGATACCTGTCCCTGCTTCCACTTGTTGTTTAGTTTGACCAGCAAGTCACGCTAGTCTTTCCTTGCCTGATTTCTTATACCTGGGGTTCGAGAGCGTCCTATGGAAAGCATTCTTAAAGATCTGCCAGCTCTGTTTTGCTCCCTGATCCCTGAGGGTCATTTTTCAGGGTTTCCTATTGACTAACTCCTTGAAAAGTTGGAAATTTGCTTTTCTAAAATTCAGAGTCCTGACTATGCTCCTTGTTTGACTTGTGCCCCCTAGCACTGCGAACTTCACCAGTACATAATCACTGCAACCCAGGCTGTCTCCAATCTTGATGTCACTGATTAGCTTACTTGCACTGGTGACCATAAGGTCCAGTATCACATTTCCTTTTGCAGGGCTGTCTATTAGCTGCTTTAAGAAGTTATCCTTCATGCATTCCATGAGTTTCCTGGATTGCCTATAGCTTGCTGTGCTACTTGGCCAGCCGATGTTGGGGTGGTTCAAGTCCCCCAGCAGCATGAGATCCTGAAGTTGCAAAGCCTCCTGTAGCTGGAGTGAGAAGACTTTGTCAACAGGCTCTCTTGATTAGTCAGCCTGTAGTAGATACCAACCACAGGGTTCCCTTTGATGCTTTGGTTTCTAATTCTTACCCATAAACTTTTGACCTGCTCATGACTATCCTTCAGGGACAGCTCTTCACACTCTATCCATTTCTTGACATGAACCCTTTGCCCCTCATTCCTCACTGAATGACCTGTCACCATTGACAGCTGCACTCAAGTCATGGGATTCATCCCGCCAAGTTTCAGCGATGACAACCAGGTTGTACCTTTCTAGCAGCACGATGGCTTCCAACTCCTGTTTGTTGTCCATGCTGCATGTGTTGTAAAGATGCTTCAGCTGGGCTGTTGGTTGTGTCAACTTCTTAGAGTTACTCCCCTTAATTCCTTTAAGGTATTTCACCAGTGTTTCCCTGTTGGCTTCTATTATCTCAGGATACCCTAGCTCATCTCTGTATGGTGCCAGTAAAAATGAGTTGATTGTCTAGCCTTGTTTTGACACCTATATCTGTTTGATGCCAGCTATTTGCGTTATCTAGGGCTTCTTGAAGTTATGGAAAAGGAAGAGCAAGGGATTACATACATGTCCCATCAGAGAATCTAAAGCTGTTGCTGTATTAAGCATAGTCAGAAACAAACACAGATTCTCAGAGAAAATTGACAATTAATATTTATTTATACCTGTGTGTTTTTAAATTTGACATCTGTGCTTAGAATATGAAGAAACATTTTCATAGTGGAGTTGAATATTAGATTCTCTCTATGCAGCAGAAGGAATACCTGTTCTTTATGTCCAAGATGTATTATGATCCCAGTAGGTGGGATCATATGTCTAGTGTTCATGATGAGAGAAAGGGATACTGAAGTGATGTGTGAAATGATTGAGATACTTGGAAATGTTAAATTTAGTTCCCAGAACCAGTAACCTGTGCCGTAATGCAAAAAGTAAAATAAATCTATTTCACTAAATATTGGTACTGTGAAGATCGCTGTGAAGTGCTTTTTATAAACAAAATCCAAAATAGGAAGGCACATCAAGAGCTCCTTCTGAAAGGCTCATTCATCCTAAGGAATAAGCATAGTAGAAGAAGCAGAACGGAAACATTTTAATGAAGAAACTTGCTTCAGTGTACATGGACTGTGCAGATAATGCCCTAAATGGCAGAGCAAGATACAGTGTGTGGAAGAAGGAAGAGTAGTGGAAGTACCTCTTTGATGTTCAAGTTTTAATCTGGAATTTGGGTTGATTTGGTGCTCAGAGTGGCGAGATTAAGCTTATCATTTGCAAAATTATAAAATCTATGCTTTCCCCGGACTGAAATAGAAAAAGACGACAGATTATTCACCTCTCAGCTGTACATCAAAATAGTTTAATTTACACTTTGTGCTCCTTCTCATTTAAACTATCAAGACTTACAGGAAAACCATGCCCTAAAAGAGGAATTTGCCATTGGACACCATTTTTGGATTTAGTTCCATATCTGATACCTAAAAGTAAGTGTCTGCAGTTAGCTGGGAGTCTGTTCCCAGTATAATCAACAGAGCTTGATTCAGTTGCTTAAACAGAATTATCTAGTGCCATTTGAAACTCTGACTTCCCTGCTGAAAACTGTTGGTCTAGAAGGACCTGGATTTTCCATGTGTCTTATGTCACATTTACCATATTTGTGCATCTGGGTAGTCAAATGCACCAATTTTAGGCAACTGAATTGAGCCTGCAGTAAATATAGTTACTGGACCCTAAAGATGCAATGAGATGGTTAGCAAGAAGACACCTGGTCTCCACAGCCTACTTTCACTAGCTTTCCATGGACTACAACAGGAGACTGGACACCTAGTTTGCATGTAGATATCTAAAAACATGCATTTTAATTCAATGTTGAATCCCACCCTGTGTTACTGGAACAGTGCTTAGGGGCTAATTCAGCTTTTAATTAACAGGCAGTAAATACCTGTTTCTAGGCAAATGAATATTACTTTATCTGTGAAGATCACAGGTACCCCACAGGTTTAGCAGGTACCCCATCAACTTTCTGTGTTAAGGAGCTATGCAATTCCCCCCTCTTTCACCTGGTCCTGAACAAATCCAGGTTATTAGGGCACTCCAATACTTTTTAAAAGGATGTTGTGTTGAAATATTTAACTGACTTTCAGATCTATTTTTAAAGGAAGAAAAGTAATATGATAATAAAAGCACTTTCTAAAGACAGTGTTTAAGTCCATAGAAAGCAGGATTCTGAATCACTCACAATCACTGTAACAGATCCAGCTCCTGATGAGGTCTGTAAATGGAACAGTGAACGTTCAATCAGTATCAGGGTTAGAGTTGAGTTTGGATCAGCAGCATCCACCCACTGCAAGGAATTCAGAATCATAAAACGGTGGAAGCACTAAGAAAACAGCAGTTCTTATGGGATTTTCTATTCTTCTGTGCTTAAATATTGGCAAAACCACTGTTTTACTTTAATGAGATCATAAACAGAATGAAAAATAATTCATCTCCAAGTTGACACTTGTTTCAGGACCCTAGAATGGGTTCAAATATAGGCATTCAAAACCAGTCACCCTGCAATGTACTGGGTTGTGGACATATTTAAAATTCTGGAGCTGGCCAATTTTAAACTCTTCATAATTTTGTAACTGATTAGCATTTTAAGTGTATTTTATTACAATAAAGGATAATGCTGATTTTTTTTTACATTGATGTTGGTGATGCTGAGGTTGTAGCTTGTGATTATGACATCATTATATTCATCAGTCAAACTTTACTCTGTATGTTATAAATAGAGAATTCTGAAACTGTGTCTTAGTGCCTTAAACTGTGATCTGATGTTTATTTTGTACATGTGGTAAAATTTACTTCCTTGCCCTATATCATCAAAGCTCCAAGACATATGCTGAAATAAGCATTAATACTGTGTTATCTAGAATAATACAATAAGTCAAAATTGGATATTTATAACCTTGCATGTATTAAACCCTGCAGTGTTGCATTTGCAATAAAGTTTCTACTGATGCCAAGATATGGTATTTTAGTGCTATCAAGCTTAAGGAACGTGCAAAGTACATCCTGTTATCTCTCATTGCTAGGAGAAATGGCATTGCTCTAAGATCTCAGAAGGTGATTTCTGGATATCAAGTACGCAAATTAAAAGGTGGGAGACAGTACAAGTTGAAAAGTCTTCAGAGGTCCCTGCCGGAAGTATGCAACTTCCAGATAAAGTTGAGAGAAATGAAATCCAGTGTTTTCCGTGGATATAAATCCAAATTTCATTTGATGACAAGTTTCTTTTATCAGTTGGCTTTAGCAGCTTTCAGACCTTGGTTCAAGGAGAACTGAAATAATCTGTAAATTATGCTGTAGCTATTATGGTTATTTATTCATATGGTAAAAAGGCAACATTATTCTGTCAGTAGATCACAGCATTCTAGAAGGGAAACAGAAGACCTTGAAAAAGCAAAAATATATTCAGGAAGAATATTCCTCTCACTTTCCATAATAATCCATAGGTCAATTAATGGCCTATTAAAAAAAAATGATGCAAAGATTCTATAATATTGATTGTTTTTATAATTAAAACAAAACAAATTCTAAATGTCAACAATTTTAGTGCAAATGGCTTCATTAACATGCGTTAGAGAACATACGCCTACATTGTTGATACCATTTTTCTTGTTTAATCCATGGCAGCTACGCAGACTGGCAGCACTTAACATGATTATGTCAAGATCTCACACAAGTTAGCTCACAGCCAAGGGCTGACATGTAGAGTCAATATGCCACAGCTAATTATGTTGATGTCAAAAAGTTACTTTTCTTTGTGCATGATAAATGTTTCACATAGATTAAAGCATGTTTATGTACTATGAGTTTCACCTGAAAGATTGCACCAAAAGGTCAGCAGTCTTTGCACAATTTAATTACAATATTGTTGATTATGCATGCCTTGTAATCTGATACTCTGATCAAAGTCAAGTGTGGGATTTGAAAAAAAGTATGTATTATGACTTTTAATAATAATTTCTGCTGAATGATTACACCTGGGAGGACTAGTACAGTCTGCATGTTAACCTTTGAAATGAATACTTTGATTACACCTATTGCATTTTGTTTTCAGTAGTTCAGAAATTGAAGGCATTATCATATTCTTTTCTGTGAGATTTTGTGCAGTCCATGGCACACACATGTAAGGAGGAACAGAGCTCCCAGAGATCCTCTTCCAGACTCCAGGGTTCAAACTTTTAACATTCTGCTGTAATAAAAATGTTGCTGGGGCTTCCAGCTCTCGATTCTGATTTCATAATGTTTCCTTACTGCTAATGGAAGGCATTTTGCTTCTTTTGCAGTACTTAAACTCCTCTTCTTCTTCTGTGCTACTTAATAAGTGAGCACAGTTACTTGGTACTGCAAGCATATGGCTTAGCTCCTGGGAAAAACATGGATACAAGTGCCCCAGAGGTTAAACTCCTGCCCTCATTTGTCTGGTTTGCTTCAATCTCCCTCAAAACTGTACAGCTTTTCATCTTACCTTCCCAGAGGAACCATCTCTGGGCAAGATAATCCATAACATTTCCCTCCTCCTCTGTTAACAGAATGTTTGCTAGTTTATGCAAGTTAAAATAGCGAGAACTGAGAGGAAAATACATCAAATGTCCCAGAAGCACTGTTCAACTTTTTCTTGATTATATTTTCACAGTGAGTTGGAAATGTAGTTTCTGTAGGTTCACATAGTGCAAAATTGCTGATTTGTCCCCTTTTTCTTGCTGTCTGCTCCTTGTGCAGTCACAGTACTAATTTCTTCTAGGAAAACATCTCGTCTGTCAGGGGATGGCAGTATGTATACCTCCCATATCTTGTGCTTGTACTTTTTGTATACATGGTGGAAAGCAATGCATAAAACTCAATTGGCATATGCATCTTGAGTGTATGCAAGATAGCTGTTATTCTGGAAATAGAAACATCTCTTCATACAGTGTAAGATTATCAAAACAGAATAATGAACTATTTTTTCTTTCCACGACTGAGAAAACAACTTTCCTTTTTTTTTTTTTTTTTTTTTTTTTTTCCCCCGGTTTTGATGTATAAATGTATTGTGGCACAGCTGAATTCTTTGATACCTCTTTACTCTCCTCTCCCTCCAAGTACATTTCTTCAGTAATGACAGTTCATAGAAAAACTCTCCAGAGGCATATAAAGTCTTGGCATCTGTATTTCTTTTTGGAAGCAAGTATTCTGAAGAGCTATCCTTGTTGCCTAATGAGCCAAAACCCCAAACCTTGGATTTCATTATGGTTATGATTCCTTAACCCACTGGAGTCTCTCATCAAAACGTGGTCTCATTAAATAAAAGAACCACTGTGCACCACTCCATTAAAATGTGCTAAGCTAACTTGTTGTCTGACGTGAGCTGAAATGAAGTATAATTATTTCAAATCTGTTCCTAGTGGACTGTAGCATACATCATAAGCTAGAAAAATATGTAAGACAGTTTGATATTCTCATTCTGGAGGCCGAAATCTGAATGCATATGTAAAGTAATGAGTCCAGAGAGGCATGGTCAGATTCTTTTTGGTGAGGAAATGGAAAAGTCTATGTCACAGTCCAGTTTCAGCCAGTGACTTCTCCTGTTGCTTTGAAAAAAAATTAATTGCAGTTTGCATTATGCCTGGTGTTTGCATGAGTTCAGGAAATGAGGGAGCCAGGAACGCTTCTTCACATATGTGCTTCACTTTACAGGCCCTGCGCATGAGTGCAGGCTCTAATTTCTTCCACATGAAGGAACTGTTCCTTTCTAGTGACAACTGGGACATCTACAGAAAGACTTGCTTTTGCAAATAGAAAGATCAAGAGTGAGCTGCAACATGCTTTGAGAGAGTAAACAGTATATTTGCCCCAAGGAAGATGTGATAGAAGTTAAAGTTTGAGAAAGGGAAGAAAATACTTGCAGTAGAGTGGCTAGGATACTTCAGGAATCTGTTATTGAGGGAAAATCCAATAAAGATCAGGTTTGCAAACAGAAAGTCAAGGCTTTGAGTATGCAATTAAGTACCTAATTTCAAAATTTCAATGCAGGATTTCTGTAACTGCAGTTTGTAAACTTTAAGTGGATGTTCAACTAGCTGTCTACATATAAGCTATATGAACATATATTTGTTGTACGTGCATATGCAAGTAAAACTGTTCTGGACCCCTATTTCATGCATAGAAAATATGGCTTCAGTTTTCTATAATGTGCTAAAACTTAAAGTATTGCTCTAAGATTTATTTGAACAGTTCTCTGAAAAGAAATCTTGCAAATTACTGTGTGGATTTCTAGATGCATAATAATCAATATGATTGAAAGGGCATAATAGGATGAGAACTTTATACTCAACTGCTTTCCTACCTCATCTGGGAGGTTGACGTCTGAGCATCACACACAATTATTAAAATTTTCAGTTGAAGTCCTCTGTAGTTGTGAATCAGTTAGCTGATTCTATTGTCCTGTGTTATGTAGTGCATACTATGAGCATGGTAGGGAAGATCACAAGAGAGCATATGAGAAAAAACGAGACTTCGCATGGCATGTAGTATTAAGCCATCACCTTTGGACTGCTGTATGTCAAAAGTCAAGAAAACACACTGGACCTCTGTAAAGAGTGTTCCTGTTGACCCAGGCATCATATGGATTACTGAATACCTGAATAATTCTTGAATATTTCAGCCCGTTTAATTCCTCAAATGCTACTTTAAACATTGTGTACAGGGTTCATACAGCTGTGTAGTGAGTTCTGTGAGGTTTTTTGCTCAGTCCAAGAATTAATTTGACTCTTCCTGTGACTGAGAACTGTACTCTTGTTTGGAATAAAATCAAAGGTTTGCAGGAAAAAGAGCAAACTGGAGAAAGAGTAATGATTTGTAGAAAGCTACAGGATGTCTGAATCCCAAATGTGACATTGCTTACAATTACATAAATAGTGTTCCCATGCATTTATCCCAGCTATAACCAATAGCTAATAAATTATAGAAACCCAGGGTGATTTACACACAGAGGTTTCTACACAGGGCTTTGTGTGAACAAAAATGACTATTATTTCTTTTTCTATCTAAAGAAAGGAATCAATCACATTCTTGTGGAGAATATAATTTTCTTCCATTTAGTTTTAAATAGCATTAGCACAGCAATCAGATTTTGAGGTGCAAGATAAACACTTCTGGACCTGGGTCTGAAAATGTACAAAATATTAGACAATAAAGAGAACAACTCCCTTGCCTTTGTATATCAAAGGGCATTAGCATTTTGCTGTATAGGCGGATAGCTTCTCGAACTATATTGCCTCTAAGTGACCTATTCTATTATTTTTAAACTGTGTTAAATGACCTCTGAATGTTTATGAAGAAAGGAAAAGATTTAAACATTAAATTTTTATTATTATTTTAAAGACACTTTGATACCACAGTGTAATAACACTACTAATTAATGATTGCTCTCATACACAGTTGAAATTTCAGAGATTATTGTAAATGTGTAGCAGCATGGAGAAAAGAATCTATCTCTGTCAGAAGAAAAGGGTGTATTAGCATCAGTCCTTAAACTACATTTGAAAATACACAGGGAGACCAGGGTCCTGTAATTATAAAAGGGAGCAGTAATGATGCGACAAAGGCAAGCCCATGCAGTCATCTCCAGCACTTAGGAAAAAGGGAACCAAATAAATAAAGGCAACAATCCCATTCTCAGTGGTGGAGGAAATGTCTGACCGTGTGTAGGTAGGCAGGGGAGGGGGTGGAGAGGGCAGGTGGGGAAGAGCACTGAGGGGTCAGTGGGTGCATGGGTGGGGAGGATGGGTAACAAGGGGAGAGGACAGGAAGGTTTGGGCACGGCAGTTGGCGGCAGTGGCCTCACATGCTGTGACACTGTAACTTTCAGGCTCTGAATGCTGTGTTGTAGGCTTAATTCATCTCATTTTGTAGATGGAAGATCCTTTCTGCATGCTGCAGAAGCCAAGATGAGATCATGGCTTCTGGTTCATGATTTTTATTTTCTAACAGAGCAGGTTATCTTGTTTCTTCCTCATACTAGGTCAGAGCAGATATACACCACCTTGCATGTCAAGTGGCTTTAATTATTCCTCTTAAACAGTGATTAGAAATAAAGCAAGTAGGGTTAAATTTTTGGGCTGCTGCTCAAGTTTCCCTGGTCTTTCACTGGGTAGATTTGTTCAGCTGCAGTGAGAATTTGAGTAAAAAAAAAGAGCCTTTGGTTATAGATTTAATTACAGAACAGAGCTACAGGAGAAATCAATGTCACATTTATTTAAATTTACCATATTGGAGCATGTTATTTGCCTTGCTAAACCAGTGCCCATCCTTTGTTAGCTGTGCAGATCTCTGGCAATCTTGCTGATTTTGTACTGTTTCCTTACAGGTGGATTGCTACAGTTCCAAGCAACTGTAAGATGTGGCAGCAGCTGCTGCTGTTATTGATAAATGGTGCAGCCAATTCCACTAGGACACACTGAGGGTGCCTTTGATGTTGCGAAATAAGAGGATTTAAAGGTGAAGTCCTAGGTAGTGTGATGTGCGCAGTACTCAGCCTGCCAGGTCGTGAAGGCTTGTGTTAGGTTGATATCTCTGCTATAATGCATTCACAGTAATTTATTAATAAAGGCAACACTGCATACTTTGAGAAGTCTGGATAAACATTGTATAGGTGCACCCCTCCTCAAGCAGTCCTTAAGGCAGTATGTCACTTGCTTTCCTCACCTTTTGGGGAAAGGATGAACTTTTTCTGTTTCTCAGGGGACAGCTTGCTCCCAGTGATGTGCCTGCTTTGGTTAGGTCTCCTCTCCTTCCTTCTGGCTCTTTGCTTACTGAGGAGATCTGGATTTGCTACCCTTGCTCTTCCTCCCACAAGTGGGGTCAAATACAAGGAAGGCTCTTTGTGTCCTCTTCATTACTCCACACATACACAGAGCTATATCATGTTGTTTCACTGTGATCCTTTCTCCAACTTTCACACTTTGTTATGGGCTTTTGCTGCCCTTTTCCTTTCTGGCATTTGCAAGTAGATGTTTTTCTCCTCTGTTTTTATGGGTTTGGATCTGAGGGGAAAAAATCAATGAAACATTCAAATAAAAACACAGTGAAAAGGAAAGGAGGAACCACACACAGAGCCCAAGAATGTGTGCTCTTTTTGGTTGTAATGTACTTGAAAGGCCTTTATATTTCTGTGCAAGAGGGAACAATTACTTTTGAAGTTATATTCAAGGATATTCACAAAAAGTGCTTTGTGAATATCAGTGGATGAAGACTTACGTTTATAGTAGTCAATGACAGAAAAAAACTTGACACAAATGACTTTCAGTTTACATGAGTTACAAAAATGCAGTGCAGTACAAAAACATACTGTCACTACCTGATTCAGAAGATAGGCAAGGGAGAAGCAACTAGCCACACTGGAAAGGCAAACATTAGGATTAACGATTAGAAAAGAAGACTGCCATTTTGCCAGAATACCCTACAGGCTAGTTTGTTTGCACTTGGTAAAGCAAAACCTTTTGCTGATATTGTCACATTGTTTTTAGCTGACATTTTGAAGTGTGCATCTGTGATAAACATGTAGGGGAAATAACCTGTATTGAGATGACAGGAGATATGATTAGATCATGAGAAATCCAGATCCCTCAGCAGAGAGACAATATTCAGAACAGAGTAAGATGCAACTAGACAGGTTGCGAAGAGATTAAGGTTTTCATGACACAAAGCTGTGAGCTGGTTGCACAGCATGATATGGGCTTATAAAACAGGCTTTTCTCCCTCCTTCTAGGAACCTTCAAATCACTCACCCTGAAAGGAGATGATTGCTGAGAATTTAGGCAGGGTGCCTCGCATGCCTGCAAGGTTGTGGCTGACAAGTGGCAGAGCAGAGCACTGATGTTACAGTACATGGTGGTAGACTGCTGCAACAACCAGACCTGGTAGGCTGGAGAAAAGGAAGTTACAGCGGGCTACCTACAGACCATAAACACACAGGATATTCTGTTCTGCTGGTAGAAAATGATCTGGCTCATACACTGATTTACAGGGAGTTTGCCTCAGAGGCATGACAAAACATGCTTGCTTCTCCCCTTTTGCACACAGAACAGATGTTCTGCTGAGTTGCTGGGACTGTAGCCTTCAGCATGACCTGTCATACAAGATACCAAATTTTTTGTTGTGAGTATTTCTCTATCATCCTGAATCTAAACATCATCTAATATTTCCCTGATTTGTTTCCTTCAATTACACTGCATGGACTGATTATACAAGATTAAAAATAATCCTTGATCCCCTCCCTTTGCAGAAAAAAAAAGAGTTCTACATATTGTACCTCTATGTTATGTACCCCATCTTTGCTTGACTGAAATTTCATATTGATGTAAAATTTGTGCAGGAGCAGTTTGATAGAGACCTGGGATTTTTTTTTTTGTTTGTTTGTTTGTTTGTTTTTTTTTTTTGTTTCTAAAGTGGTAGAGGTGTTTTCAACAACAATAAGAAATCCTAAGTTTTCATCCCTTTCTTAATCTTATTAGAGAATAACAGAATTGTAGGGCTTGGAAGGGAGCTCCGGGGATCATCTAGTCCAGTTATTAGTCAAATCCAAAATGTCTGCAAGAGAAAAGATACTGTATTCAGTTGAATTAAACATACTTCAGATAGTGAGAACCAGTAGATTATCAGATGATATGTTTATAATCATAGCAACCTCTTCTCTCTGAAATTATTAGGTCAAATTGCATTTTAAATATAGAGTCCTTTGTTATATTTTGGTTGTCATGACTCTTCACTGCCATCTCCAGATGTCTCAATAACGAACTAGCATAGGGATTTCACATCATTCCTGCAGGGGACACAGATGAAAGGATCAAGGCTGAAGGGATAACACATGAAAAGAAGCAGAAGGAATTATTATTGCCAAGTCCAACAAGGGTTCAGAGCAGGGTGTCAGAATGGATTGACTTCAGTAAAAAAAAATTGCCCTAGTAACAGCTGAGTTAAATGTATGAGTAAGGACCTCAGGAATTGGACTGCTGTTTGATATTTCCACTTTGCATGTCAGTCAGCATTAGTGACTGTCTGGTAAGCTGACACTGTATGAAACAGTTTGGTTGTTAAGTATTGGCAATAGTCAGATCAGCCTTGTTTTGAAGGAGCATTTGGGGTGTAGATTATTATCTTTATCGTTGGCTTGTCAACTGTTACTGTCTACTATTTCTCACACTAGTTGCAATAAATTTTGAAGTCTGCTTTGAATATGAATACTTTGTGGTAGTGTTGCCTTCCCTAATAACTCTTCAGCATACTCCATCCTCATTCATAACTTATTTAATGATGAATGGAAAATATCAGTAGTACTGGATGTAGCCTGCATATATATTTTTGTAGGTCTAACATTGTGTTCAGGCTTCTACTGTAACAGAGTCTGAAGTTATTGAAAACTCTCTTGAATATTATAATTGTCTTAACCCAAGTGAATACTTTATGAGCTGCACACCAGGAGCAGGCAAGTCAGTAAGTGGCACAGAAACTTTTGTCTTTTATGAGTGTGAATATGTAACTATGGGGTCTTTATTCTAGTGCAGCTGTGTTCTCATAAGTGACAATGAAGAAATCCTACTTTCATAAACATGCTTCCACTCTGCATGAGCTCTAGATTTATTTATTATAATGACATTAAAAGAAGGAAATATTTCCTAATGGACAGGTGAGATAAAATTCCCTGGTGTTTTCCTAAACTTGAATTGGGTTTCCCAACATGCTAGAAGCTTATTAAGTTTCTGAACCTTGGCTGTGTATGATTTCAATCCCTTTCTCTCCCTGGAATTACCGCAACTTTTCCTTATATCAGAGGTCACATAGGATCTTGGATCCCCAGTCTACTCTAGATCAAGGGTTGGGCTCAGGACGCTGAGAGGTAAACATCATTTGTTGTAACTTACACATGGCTCTTCTGTGGTGATAGCATCCATCCTTGCCTTTATCATTAGACATAAATAATTGAATAATCTCTCTGGTTTGTAGGAGCTCTTGTGCTATCCCTTTGTCAAGGAGACATATCTGGCAAAAGGAGACATGACCAAAGCCTAGGTAATGGCTGGGTGCTACAAGCATGCTTCAGTTTGGGAGTGGTGAGGACTGCTACAGCAAGAACAGGCCTTTCATTTCAGGCTCCCAGACTAGAGAACTGTAAAGGTAATTTGGCTGCACTTTTGTTGTCATATCACAGTTTTTCATGGCTCTCACTTTATTGGAGCATTTAAGATGCCGTCACGAAACAGAGTAGTGTGAGTAAACCCCAAATCAGTGCATTAGCTGTGGAAATGAGAGAAACTCTGCTGCCAAAGATCATTGCTGTTGAACTTTGAAGAAGCAACAGGCAATATAGTGCGCAGCCACCTAGTAATTTAACTTTGAATGATAGTATATCTGTCAACAGATGGTTTCTATTACTGGCAGGAATCAAGAAAAAATAAAAGCACTGCCCATTATCAAAACACACTGTTCAGTAGACCTTCTTCTGAATCTGGCCATCAGCACCATTCCCTCCCTTGTAAGGATGACAAAAAGGTATAGTTGGATAATTAGGCGGACCACAAGTGTTGTGTGTGCCTTCCTGTTCTTGTTTTCATGCCAGGTGGGTGAGTTTATAGATGTAAAATGTCTTTTCAGAAGTCACAACCTGTTTCCTTTCCTTTTCTGGATATCATAATATTTTTGCTTTAAGTGATATTATTTGAACTGTAGACAGACTTTAATTAGGTGATACAAAATCTGAAGGAATTAGGTGCCCAAATACAAACCTTTGCAATAGAAGATGTCTCTCTTCTAGGTGGGCTTAATATATCACAGCTCATGTTTCACCACTGCATTGAAGATTTTTTCTGGGTAATTGATAAATGAGGAAAGAAGAGAAGGACAGCTGGAGTAATATTGGATAATACGTCCAAGGAGACATTTTTTAGGAGAAAAGTTTAGGGAAAAAAGCATAAATTATGCCTGCTATGATTCAGATTATATTGGCACTCAGTCATGCAAGCTTTGTCACACGACAGTGAGGTACACATATGCAAATTATAGTGTATTTTATATTGGAACTTTATTTCAAAGATAAGTCTGATTTATTTTTAAAGAATCAAGCACTTCTATGGACTCCCTCACATCCTTTCTTTTACAGTATTTTTCTGCTGATATTTCAAGACTTGCACTGATTTTCTCAACTCTTCAACACAGTTTGAAAAAGAGCTTGTGAAAAATACCAGAAGAAATGGAGTAGCATGGACTTCTCTGGTTTTACCCATTCTCTATCTGTGTATTTGTTTCTTCCATTAACAACTTTTAATCTTTCTCTGGAAGAGGTGATGGGATTTGAATGTTCTACACAAGCCCTAGCTCAACTAAAAGGACTGTAGTGATATAGGGACACCTATAGAGAGCCTCATGTCCTCATCATGTTTTAGATGCTGCATCCATAGAGGTCAGAGCAGAAAAGCTGTTACCTTTTCAAATTGTGCTTTAAAGGTTGACATACTATTTCAGACATTGTCAGACACCACTGTGGTTTCACTCACACAGAAGGTAGACTCTCAGTAAGACTGCAACTTTGGATGTAATTTGTGGAGACAAATTTTCAACAGATTTCAATAGCTTCTTGTTAGTTCGTGTCTTTGCCATTTTTTTCTGCTTGTCTCTCATGTTGACAAAACCAGTCTGGATTCTTTCACGAGGAAAACATCCATTCTTTGTCTTTAAAACTCAGACAAATATGAGGTGGGTGTTCTTGAGTAAAGCAGTATGAAAACTAAGAGAAAGCTTTGTGAGCAAGTGGGTTGTAATATGCTTTTCTATTTTTCTTGGCATTTCACTTCATGCCAGAATGAGTGGGGATGGACCTAGGTTTCCTAGGTTCACTCTATGGAGATTCTTCAGCAAAGGACACTAAAGCAACCAGCTTTCAGTATATTATCTCCTTCCCTTCTCTGATAGACCTTCTACTGTTATGAATGTCATACACCTAAATTTAAGACATTATGCCAATGTTATTTAATTTCTCACAGCAGATGAACATTTCTTTCATGTCTGAAATCTGCCAAAGGTTGCAACATGCTTAGAGATTTTGAAATGGAATCAAAAGTGGCTGTGATTTAATTCCATATTTATGGTGCAGGTTTGGGGAGCAGCAAAAGTGGTAAAAAAACCAGAAAAATAAGTATGGCTTTAATAGTCATTATTCTTTATAGTACAGGATGTGTTCAGTAAATAGTATATGTGAAGATGTGACTTTCATTTATTAAAATCTAAACCTTGGATAATTTGCTACATAGGTAGTGACTGAGACAAACACTGTCTGAAGGAGCACCAATTATTAAATGGTTAAGGAGAATGGAGTTGTTCTGAGGACCTTGCTGCAAGATGAGCTTTACATATATATAGCACAGAAAATCACAATTCAGAACCTGTGATTGCTGGTTAAGTATGATGGGATAGTAAAAGGTGCAAAAAAAAAGAAAAATAAAATGTTGATTGCTTGAAAGCATCATTCCTGGCTAATGGCTCACAATCACTTAGGAAGGGGGAGCATGAGAGTTTCCTACCCCACAAACCCTGCAAGCTGGGGCTCTAGGGAAAGGCATGGCAGAGCCCATGTGCTACTGAGTCCCACTCTCTGCTTGAGCAAGCAGCTCTTGAGAAAAGATAGGCCTGACAAGACATCCCCCAGTGAGCATCACAGGATGATAGGTGACTGTCCTCTTTGGTTCATCCCCTCTGCTGGGCCACCCTCTGGGAGAAACTTGGCTGAAATGAGGTCAGTCTCTAATTTTCCACATGCTTCAGGTCTACCTGGGAGTTATTTTAGCTGCATCTCCAACAGAGAGGGAGGATACTCTCTCAGTGCTTGAACATGGGAGGAAAGAAAGGGGCTGAACACCCTTCCACAACCCTCTGGACACTTTTCTTAACCCTGCAATGCCTGCTTTATTTCACCAACCCCTTTGCCACAGACCTATTTGTTAGTGGGGGGAGACATCCCTCTCTTGATCTGAAAAAGCATTCACTGCTGCTCTTGTAAACAAACTGCATTTCAAATGAACTTGAAACATGAGAAGATGACAGTTTGGGAAATGTAAAATTGAAATATGAATGGGTTATATCTTACTGTATGTGTGGGGGAGGGAAACGTAATAACTGAGCAGTTTAAATAGCAGGGTTCCCCTTCGTTTCTTTTCTTCCTAGTGCTTGTGGTAAATTACTGGCTTAGTACTCAGACTCCAGTGCATATTTTACCACCTTGTTTCATAAGTCTGAATACAGCATTTAGTGGGAGGACAGCCTGTAATTATGTTGTAAGTTATCAAACAAACTGCAGATGTATAAATGTGAGGGTAGGCTTAACTACTTTGTTTTGAAAGGGAACTTTAATATTAAACAAATGTGTACTTATTGGAAATGGCAGTGTTGAAAGCCTGCATTGTGAGTCTGACTTAATAAACCTAATCTTTCCCTAAAGCTCTGTATATTATGGAGAAGTAATAAGATATCTTGACTAACTTAAATATTTCCTTTCATCTTAGAAAAAGAAACCCACTCCTAAAAGTAATTAATTGTCTGATTTAAAGCATTCCATGTACATGACCAGATTTTTAATATTACCTGTACAGATATGATTGGTTGCAATAACAAGGCATGTGCATGCACAGTAGCTAGTTAGAACATGTAAATTAAATGTTTGTGTTCAGTTAGAGAAAGGGAAAGTAATATTTTCTTGTATCTCTTTTTAGAAATTTTGCCTTTAAGAATCAAGCTTTGGCAAACAGAACTGTATATGAACCAATCTCCACCAAAAATTGCAACTGAACCTATGGCAAATATTTAATATTTCTCATGAGCTGTGCTTTGTATTTTACACTTTTTACTGCCTTCTGTTCTCCTTTTTTCCCCTAGATACACAGAAATATGACATGAAATGCACAACTTAAAAAATATTTCTAATCCATGTTGAAAGGATGATGTGCCCTGAACCTAATTTCTGTAGACTTAGTAGGTTTGGATCATTTATACACACGCCACTTGAACATGTGGATAATTGGCACTTCTGTGAGCCATTATGAACTACTCTCAAACTTTGTCAAAGCTTTCCTGGTTTTTCCTGCTAAATATGAATGGGGTGCAGGTATAGGTATGGTACAAGAAGTGTGCTACAAGTATAAAGGTAGTGTCAGTTGTCCCATAAAGTAGCGGATTTGTTTATTGTTGGCTATGCATATTTAGAAGCAAGGAAGAAGTTGTAAAGATAAGCTGTGGAGAAGCAGCGTATCATTCAGAGTCCTGAGCAACATCACAAAGAAATGAGAAAGGAGGGGAGCAGGGAAATGAGAGTTGTAATTCACATGGCTCTCAATGAGGAGACTGTCTAGAGACCAGACTGGTGGCAGATGGGCGCAGGGAGTCTGTTCATGTCTTGTGCTTGAGATATTTTCTTTCTGCTTCAGTTTGACCTTTCAACTGAGTATGTCAACTCACCTGCTGTGGAACCAGCAGCCAGAGCTTGCATGGTCCATAAGGCTATGGATAATTTTGCTGTATCAGGCACTTTGTATTTTGTCTAATACATATGGCATGAAAATTGTCATTACAGCCATCTGCAAATTTTTGTAAAGGTTAATGCCTTTAAAGGAATTTTCTTTTTTTTTCCTTTTTTTTTTTTTTTTTTAATTAATCCATCCCACAGCAAATAATGTGACTGCAATTTCTTAATGGAACATTTCCAATGCTGTTAAAGGACCATGATAAACCAGGATAAAGTGCTCTCATATTTTCTTCCTTTTTTTTTTTTCTATTAGATGATATAGATTTACAAAGAACACAGTCAAGTAGAGCACTAGGATGTGACTGTATTCATTGTTTACAAGAACAAAGAGTTAAGGACTTGTTACAACAGTGCCAACAAGTTATATGAAGGAACCGTTGCACGGCTCAACACTTTGACTGAAAAGTAGCTCTATAAACTGGTCCTTTCTCAAGAGACCAAACAACTGATCTCAGGAGATCAAGTGACTACTATATTCATGCTGAATTCAGAAAAGAAAAAAGTAATAGAAATACCTAACTGCTTTACTGATTAGACCAACTTTCCTTCAGTGCCTGCAGCTATGGGAGAACACATTAGATTTGCCAACACCAGGAGGATTTTTACATGAACATCTCAAACCTTCTCAAAAGCCTTTGGAAATTCCTTTTTCCAGTGTGTGAGAATGATATCTCAGAGAACATACTTGAAGGCATGGTATAATGGAAAGGAAAAAGTACCTGGGCCTGCCTGTGCTGTGTGGGTGTTAAAGACAGAGTGTGCAGCAAGGCAAGATGTAGCAGGAATCATAACACGTAACATCTGATTTTGGTGTAATTTGTATGTCAGATGCACACTATGAGTCTTTTAGGTCTCAGGATAAATCTGAGGGGCTGAAAGGCTAGGAAACAATAACCATTACATTCATATTAATAAACACAGCTGTTGGGCTTTTGAGATAACAAAAGAACAAGACAGCAGAAGTATTTTTATTTGAGAAATTATGTCATGTTAATTTTATACTTGATTATGCTTATGCAGTTAGATGCTATAAAAAAGTAAAGTCCAAAGAGTTATCTGTAGGTTTTGTATTGTGTCCTGGGGACCTGGTCCTGATCCTACATGATTTAGTGATCAAAAGTTTTAAAAGTCATCTGATCAAGAAACACAGCTGGTGTGTATGTTCTTAAATACACCAACTGCAAGTTAGTGGGATCTACATTAAAACTCAAAGAAAAGTCTAAGCTAAGTGTCATTATGTTGTTCAAGTAGCCTTAGAGTGTGCACATTGAGTATTATGATGTTTCAGGTGATAGTTGTTAACTTTATAAAGCATTTGTAGCTTTTATGTCTGAGGTCTGAGCCCTCCTCTTCAGTAAGTTTTATAGTTGACTCAAAGGCAGATATCACATTTGTCTAGAGTCCTGAGGCATAGAAGGTAAGTAAAGCCTGCTGCTTGTCTAAAAGTGCTTGAAAACTGGAACAAATGTTTAAATGTGTTACTGCTAAAAAGATCTGCTGTGCATTAATGTTTATATTTTGACAGAAAGTGGAGACCTCAGCCCTAGAAACCTTTATATTAAGTGCTGTTCATGAACACAGCATGTGACAAATTTTCTTCCTATTTACCTTGTGATCAAGACACCTGATTTAGTAGGAAAACTCTTAATTATTTTTAAAAACAAAACATCAAATTAGATGTAGTGCAAATTTTCATGATAGACAACATTTTCATAACTTCCCTCATTAGCACATGGAAAGTCAAAATGCGCCTTGAAATATCTTTCCTCTTATTTTAGTGGCAGCTGTACAAGGATTTGGAAGAAGATCAAAGTACTATTGGTTTTATTTATGAAGATTTGGTGAAAGAAGGAGCAGTACTCGAGAAAATAGGAATTAGGTTTTTGTTCAGAGGGGACAACTGGAGGACCAAAATGCACAAGTTGGTAATGAAAAGGTATTGCAAACATAAATCTATCAATGACAATCCAATTGGATCATGGTGAATCTGAATGGATGAGACTGGTGACAGAGGCTATTTTAACATACGGTCCTAGTTATGCTGAGATGCTAAAAAGGTCATTTACAATACATGGAAACGATGAAATTGCATTGATATCTTTAACCTCTGTCCCAGTTATCACAAAGATATTTCCCATGTGGCCTACTTTCAGTATGAAACTTCTAGTAGTAAAAGTCATCCACATATACCAAAAATCTCTATAAGTAGTAGGCCAATAACATGCAAATGGAATAACATCCATCAACAGAGACAAGCTCCACTACTGCTAGTAAAATGAAGAAGAAAACTTGATGGGCATATCAAACATGTTCCTCAGAAGAACACATATTCCTTCCTGAGAAGACAGGAAAATGAGAGAACAACTGAATGAAGAGTCCTGAAAGCTATTTGTACTACAGAATTTAGAGTCATTATTTATTATTACTCTATGACACAATATCTGCAAGGGGCAGGGAAGAGAGCTGTAAGCATGAAAGTTCAGTAGGGTCTGTGCTTTGTAGCATCCACCCCACTATTGTTCTGGAAGAAGAAGGAGAGCCAATATTGCAGAAATAATAATTGCACAATCCGCCTCTGTGGGCCAAGAGAGTCTAATTCCACTCAGAGGTCTGCAGGGCACAGTAACCAGTGCATTGAAAACTGCTAGTGATGCACCAAATAAGCATTTTTTAAAGTCAGATGTATATGGGGAAAGGAAAAAGATGTCAGTCACTGTGATGACTCAGCAGCTGCCCAACAACCAGTAACTAGAAATATGTGGATCAGCATTTGAGAGAAGTTTGTGAAATGAAGTTTTATTGGCTCTTCAGAAAAATACATCTTGCCAAAATAGTTTTCTTGTTTCCTTCTCTTGAGAAATTCAGTTTTTCAACTGTATCAGATTAAAAAAAAAAAAAAAAAAGTTGAACCCACAATCTTCCACAGTTGAATGGCTATGGCGTTGAATAGCATGATGTCCCCCAGAGATAGTCCTGCTCCTGTTGTAACTGTTTGCTAAAACCAGCTTTCTAGTGAGAATGCTTTTCTTGCTTCTGAAACACACAATATCCTTCCACAGACACAGTTTCTGTAGTCTACAGACCTCATCTTATATTAATTCCACATAAAATTTAATTGGAATTGATAGGAAATTTGGTCTTGGTTCTACCTCTCTGAAGTCACTGAAAGCTTTGCTATCCTTTTAGTTCATTCAGGTGCCAGAGATCTTCACTGTGATGATTTTAGTTTGAAGCAGAATTGCTTCGAACTAATGATTCAAATATTTCATATGTAAAAAATCTGAAGTGAGCTTCTGACAGCTTTATGAAAAATCACTAGAAAGAACATAAAGTTCCCCTGAGTCTGTGCAGTTATGTAATGTGAACTTGTAAATTACAAAGGTCTTCTGTTTCAATGGAATTTATGTAAAGATCTGGGCAAGAAACTGGCAGAGGTGATAAATGTTGGAAGATTGCCCAACCTACTATTTTCCATCTACAGGTATGTCCTTTATTCTCCAAGTCTGCATTAAATCTAAAGTTAGTAAACAGTTCACAATTAGGAATCATTTGAACTCAGAGTGAATATTTTATTCTATTTATAAAATGTGCACTAGAATGCTGTCCCATGCTTATCTTTCCTTCACATCCTCAAATAATCCATTAAAAATGTAGTATTTACATTTTGAGAAATCCTCTGTAAGAGTTTGATACTGGCTGTGAGCCTGTTATATCTGACAGATTAGGCAGTTATGATTGATTTGGAAATTGGCATTCTACACACATTTTTGCCTGTACAACTTTGGTTCATGATGATTTACAGAAGGAAAGGATAAAAAACTAGAAGCAAAATGATTTTGAAAAATTAAAGGAAATTAATAATTTCTGCATCCATCCAAATGGTTCTGGGATATATGAGGCAAAATAAATTTCATTTTTTCAAGAATGTGTAGAGTATCTTTGCAAAACCAGGAAGAATTGTGTGCCATGTACTATTATTACTCAGACTGTGTGTGTCCTGAGTTTTGAATTTCCTGTGGGTATTGGAAGGCCACATCACTTAATACACAATGAAACACACCTGATCAAATACTAATCCCATATCTATTTTTCAGTTTTCTCTATCAACTTCTGGATGATTTGTATGATTTTTTACTGAGATTTGCTTTTCTGGCTCCTTTGTCTTTTTAAAAAATTCCACCTTGTACTTAACATTTTACCTATCAACATGTGCCAAAGGTACAGTTCTGTAGAGCACTTTCAAACCATGAAAAACCCAAATGATCTCTAGCACCATTCCTGAGCACCTTGTCATATGAGGCACTTGTGGTCTGACAGGCAAGTTCTGTTTAAAAAGAATAGTGCCTCATAAAAACAAACACATTTGATCTTTTCAACTATTTTTAGTTTGTGTCACTCTTCTATGGCCCTGGGCAATGCAGGCAAAGTGCCAACGTTGGCTATCTTTTCAGACACTTTAATATGCCAAGTTCTGTCAGCAGCACATTTTTATTAGTATTGTTTACCAGGCTCAGTAAACTGCTTCAAATGCTGGTGTGTCTGTTATGGATACGACATCCATGGAGACCACAATGATTGCAATCAAAAAGTAGTGGAGAAAGTAGAAAGAATTACTGTCAGTTCTGATTCTCACTATCCCCTTCATTATGACAATAAATTAATACAGCTCAGCTTCTGCTCTGGTAAGCCTTTTCCATAAGAACAAGGTGTTAGAATCCCAGTGCTTAATATTCACAGTGAAATATTCTAGTGTTACAAATGTAGTGGAAGTGTAGTATGAAATGCAAAAAAGTATGTCTGTGCAATGTCATGATAAGAATATACATGCACAGAGGAGTCAAGGAATTCAAAATGATGATTCTCAAAGGAATTTTAAATTAGTCTCCTTTTACCTTGCAGAGAATTTTCTAACACTTCCTTTGGCAGCTATTTTCAGGCCTATGTGCACTGTGGATGTTGCATTTGCCACGGGAATCATAACTTTGAATTGCTTGACATTTTGGTGAGTTTAAGTTTCTTAACCTAATGTCATAAAAATTTTATTTTGAAGGGTGCCTTTTTTTTTTTTTCTTTTTTTCTTTTTTGAGAATACTTTCCTTCTTTAACAATGTAAACATGTAAAAAACAAAAATAGCATATTGTGATATGTAGTATGATATTTTAAAGAAAATGGCATGGTGTTGAAGCTTTTTTAATAACTAGGTGACCAAAATGGTAAGGTTTGTTCAGAATCTTGAAAAGAAAAGGAATATGTTTTGGTTACATTACAGAAATTTCAGCACTTCCCAGGATGACAGGATGCATTGTCTATGTGTTTAGTACCTAATGCAATACTCAGAGAATTCTTTTTGACTTCAGAGAACTGGATCAGTACCCAAAGCCTTGACTTTCTGGTACCTTAAGCATACTTCTAGTCCTTTTGCATTGAAGCATTAAATTGGGATTGTTATAAATATGATGTTCCACATAAGGCCATAGATGTGGCCATGACTTATGTTCTAGAATATATTGTTTTTTTGGGTTAATGCATTTGTTTCTTATCTGCTACTTCCAAACTCAGTCAAGTATGAAATCTTCCTCTTTGACTATATACATACAACATCTGAAGCTTGCCAAATAACTCTTTTTGGACTAAGCAGTATGCAAAAATGTCAAGGACGTTTTCTTTCAAGTACAAAAGGCAGTTTTTACTGAAAAATAGACACACTTTACTATATTCATCATGAAAGGTGGTAAACCTTGGACGTAGGACAAAAATGAAAAAAATTAGCCTAGACGATATTTTTGCCTAAAAAAACCCAACCAACAAAAAATAAGCACTCAAAATAGGATTTGGCACAAAATTTCCTCTATGCTTATATTTGCTCTTCAGTTTGCTATAAAAATATGACCTTTTCAATGTTTTCTCCTTGGGAGGAGGCTCTTATCTCCTGTTTCTTTTCCAGAGGAGATTAGTGCATTAGTACTAATGCATCCTTTCCCTAAAAGAAGCCAGCAGCAGGACCAGACATGATTTCTTATTTCACTAATCAATATGGTGGTACCACGCTATCAGCTGGTCTCAGAAACAAGTCTATTCTTTGCTACCCAGGACAGTGGTCTCAACAAGGAAACTGCAAGTTGAAAGTAGACTACAGACCCCACACTAATATGATGCAAGGCACAAATATTGTCTCATTTCTCAAGTGAGATTTAGACACCAAATTTTTGGGAACTGTTTCTCTAGGCCTCTGTAGACACTAAATAGTGTTCTGAACTCTTAGTTCCAAGTATTACTTGTTATTGGAGACTGTTGTTTGTCAGGGAATGTCAACAGTGCAAGATAAATGGACCATCCAGTGATATCCTGCTTTAATGAGCAGGATTCTTTCCTGAAGGAGGTTGTCTTCATCCTATAGTATCATGCAAAATGAAGGAAAAGTGAAGGAACAGCACATCTGGAGCAACAGAATACAGGGAAAAATGACACAGTTTTCTACCCTCACCCCTGCCCCTCAAATGAAGCCAAAAAGATAGTGAAATATTAATGCACTGTAATATACCTCTATTAAAGCTGTTGAAGGCCACAAGTAGGCAAGGCAGGTTGTTCTCATATGCTGTGCTGAGGGAGGGATAGAAAATTGTTGTTGTTATTCTTTGCTGGTAATCTTTTGTACATTCTCAGATGTTGCTAACTGGTAGGTGACCTAGTTTATCATAACACAACACTTAGGGCAATGTAGTTGAAACTGTTATACTCATTGTATACTCATTATCTACTCTGGAAAATTAACACTTGAGTGAATTATTGCAAACAACAGAAATGTTCTGTGCAAAGGTGCTTTCTCTTGGCTTTTTGGTTGGAACTAGAATCATATGGCATTTTTCAAATCTGCTTTTAAGATGCTGATACGACTCTTGTAGTCATAACCCTTTGTCAGATATATCAGCTTCAAAAATACTGTTTGACCTTAAGACAGAATTAGGGATTGATTAATATTCTATGTATGCTTTTCTTTTCACATTTACAAAATCAGTAATGTAAGAAAATCTTGCAGCAAATAAAAACAGACCATAAAGGAAATAGATGCTCTGAATGTTGGAAACTTCTTATTTATAAAATGCATTTGAAGTCAACTAATGATGAAATAAAAATAAGATTCAGTTATCCCAATGTAAAGCACATAAAAACAGGCTTCATGGAGAAATTCTCAACAGTACTCCACAGTGGGGACATGAGAGATCCTTGCCATAGACTAGTAAATTTTAACACAGTTTCCGCATAGATGTCATTTTATCTCTGATGATGCTATTTCTGCAGTACTTCTCAATGGTTGTTTAGAGAAGGCAATCATTACAACTCTGTCTGGACATAGCTAACCTAACATCTGTCCTTGCTAATCTACCTGGAAGTCTACACATATTTTCAAGCCTGAACTCTCCAATTCCTGCTTTTTTTTTTTTTCTTTAAAATTGTACCTGTTGCCTCATAGCTCTGCAACAGAAAGACAAACTGACATGTAGTTTTCATAATTAAAAATGTTCCACTTCTGAAAGTAAAGAATTTTCATGCTAACATGCTGTACATGTGGTGAGAGGGAAGTAGCGTAAGCTGGGAAACAACTTTGCCTAGAAATTCCTCATCTTGTGGTAATGTCATACTTCAGTGAAAAAACTGAATTTATGATGTGGCATTTGAGATAGACTAAAGACATTCAACCTATGTATCTCTACTGACAGTTACTGTTACAGGTCAGCTGTTCTTGGGACCCTTACTAATTTTCTTCTACTACTGAAATAGCTCTGTTTGTGGTCATTGAGTTAAGGTGCAGTAGACGTTGATGCAGAGAGAAGATATTAGTGTGAATCATAAGACATCCTGTCTGTGACATACTGTGTCAAATCTAAAGGTACATCTGTCTCTGTAGCATCTGCCCATATAGACAGTGACCAGATAGCTAGAAATATCTAAAACAGGTATACAGCAATACATCCCCAGAACACATCTTCACTCTCCAGCAATTTGAAGCTCAAGGACTACCTCTGCCAGAGGATACAGAATGGTAGTTATATGATACAGGAACAGAACTAGGACAAGTGAGGTGACTGAATCATCCTGATGGATGATGGAAATTAAGACAAATTAACCAAAAGGTCCAACTCCAAAGCAAATAATCTCTTCTGCAATGAGATTTAATATAATGAAAATTCTGACTTTCACATTGTCACTATTGTTATATATGATAAAGTTATATAGACCATAAAGCACTCAGTTAATGAAAAAAAAAAAAAAAAAAGGAAAAAGGCACAATCATTTTATATTTAACCAATTAGTAAATTCAGGAAATGCAACACTCCAAAAGTAATTGATTATGTGTCTTTCCATTGGTTGTCTCTTTAACATATCAAGCTAACTCACCTTTTGTATTCTATGTTGATGATAACACTACAGTTATATTGTCATTCTGCCAACACAGTGTACAGGAGAAATCTGGAATATGGAAATATCAGCTGCTGGCCTGGCTAGAAAAAAACCCTCCTCTCTGGCAAGTCTCAACTGTATAGACTAAAATCAAGAACTTCACTGTGTAATACTCAATTTAAGTATTAATCATGGTCCACCTTTACCAAAATTCTCCCCTGAGGTGGCAAGTATTATAATGTACGCCTATAAGGTTTCTGGGAAATGACATCTTGAAAACCTTGGCACTTAAAAGTGATGAGTACCTTAGAAGAATTAGCCTACATGCTTATGAAAAAGGAGCTGTACAAGTGAGAAACAAGAAAATATTTAGGAATTGAAAAAGCACAAAATGTTATCTAGTTAATTTCATTATTCTACCTTTTAATTCCTAGCATAAATAAAGGAAGGTAAAAAATTTCCTGTTCTTTTGCAAGGAGGAGCATTTGTTTTGGAAAATGCTGATGGTTTGCATAAATGAGAAAATCCTAACAGTAATGCATGGAAAGCTTTCTTGACACTGGTTTGATGGTGTTCATGTGGGGGTATACAGGCATTCACTGAAATTTTGTTTGACTTCCTCCCTGACTTAGTTCCATCAATCTTTTCTGTAAAGAAAGCTTGGGATTTTGCCATCTTCAATGAAACATGCAAATATCTTACTGATTGCTGCACCCGTGATCCCCATTTTCCTTCAAGCCCTTCAATTTTACCTGGAAAACCTGAGTTTGTACCTGAGCAAAGAAGTTGAATGCCTTATGATGAGCTAGGCTACTTGTCTTCCTATTGCAGAGGTGATGCATGGCCCACAGGGACCTAATAGCTTCCCTTGCCTGAAAAAACAATAGTCTCTAGTTAATAGAATACTCCTGATTGCTCTGAGTGTTGCCACTGAAGGCTGTCAAAGTTTTTCTGTGAAGTGGAATTGACTGCTGAAACATCAACAAACTTTTATGTGCAAACTGTTAACATCTGTTGCTAGAACTATTCAGATATGGAAAATAACTGATATTCCACAGCCTGCAGGAGCACTCAACTGCTTCTTTCTGGTTCTCATCCCTGGAAAGAAGAGCTGTTCTTCTCTGATGGAAGAACCGTTATTTGAAACTTTCTGAAATTGTGAGACCTTTTTGGGCTCCCCTGCACCTGTGGGATGTGGGTGTTAGGCAGCAGCTCAGTTCCTTAAGGTTGGGGTATGAGAAGCAGTTCTAATCATTGGCCCATGCTGTAAGTATGCACTTGGTCCTGGAGGATCTGAGCTTCTGTCAGAAATTGGAAGCATTTAGTAGTCCCCTGGCTACTGTAAGCACTTGTAGCTACTAATTAACAGTAGCTTTTCAACTTCCCCGCTTGGGGTGAAACTGAACTGCTGCTAAATAGCAGTGCTGCTTCTAAGGCAGTAGTGCTATGTTCAGCTTATGCTAGTGTATGACCAGCCTGAAGTAAAAGGTGGTTCTACTTTTCAGCCTTGCCTGATTGTTGGGCTGGCATTAGTGAGCATGTGATTGTGTGGTGGCTCACACTGAAAACCAACCCTCCCAAAAGTAGAATTTTTCCTTTGGGTCAGTAAACTGATGTGACTTGTTGCATGGTTCCATTTAGTCTTAGATCTGATGAAAAGGAGGAAATTGCAATCTGAGGCCATGGGAATGGGGATCATTCTTTTTGACAGCAGGGCAATCTTGGATTGGCTTAAAGCATCACAAAATGATACCTTCAGACCTTGTGATCCCCTCTGAATCATTTCTTGGCTGTCAAGGGACACACAACTCACAGTTTTAAAGCAGAGTCAGGGAAGAGAAAGGAGCAGATGTGACATGATGAAAAAGAACAATGCAAGGTGGTTCAGCAGGCATGGGTAGTTTAATGTCTCTTTGAGAATCACTTGTAGAATTAGTGGGAACCCAAGGCTATTTTAACTTCTGCAAACTTACTTCCAGCAAACTTTTAAATTAAGCTGGTGGATAAGTGATGTGTGTTCCTCACTCTTCCAGCCACTTCCAATGGTGCCATGGCTCTTGTGCTTGAATATATTCCTCTTTAAACAAAAAGTGACTTGTAATAATTAATTACTACAAGATTTGTAGCTGTTAAATGGTAAATTCGTGTACAGCCTGTTTGTGGCAAGGCTGTGTACTCAGGGCCATTTGGTAGAGCAGATTGGCCCATTCTAACAGCAGGAGATTTTTTAATAATATTTCTATAGTAATGGAATTTGGGTTTGATGATTTTTTTAAGTCATTACTGGAAAGAGTTAAAGTGTCTTATTTCTTGCATTCCTTTAAAATGTGTGACTTTGTATAGAACATCTGTCATTCACTCAGTCTTTTTTGCCATTCGTATTGAAGGCAATGGTGAATTGCTGTTTCACTGTCTTCATCATATTGTGCAGATATTTTCTTTGAGCATCTACCCGTTTATTCTCAAAGGACTATCTGGATAGTTTAATTGGTCTAATTTAGCACAATGGCGTATGTCAATCTAGTAGCCAACCTTTTCTTAATATCTCACTCCTGTTCTCTTAATTAGGCTTTAGTGAATGCTACATTATAATGAATGAGTAATAAATACCATACTTCCTGATTGTATAGATGTATTGATTGATTCTCTGTGTCTATTAGGGCTTCAAAATTGTTCACAAAGTTAACAACATGGTTCTCTATTTATTTATTTAAGAACTCTGTGTTTACTAATTAATTCAGGTTTATTTTTGTGCTGCAGGCATACCTGGTTTCATGTCACCTCCATGACCATTGAATTTGTGCTAATATGGTTTCAAGATTTTTACCTGTCACATAGTTGTGATGTATGGCACATTTGTTGGATGCAGCTTATTTTATAGGCTTTTGCTTAACTTTTAACATGTGGGGATCACAGTAATTCTTTTGATAGAAGCTTTTGACTGTTGCAAGAAGTAGTAGTGAAGTCAGCATTTCATCTCTTCTATGTTTGCAAAAGTGATTTTGGTGTGAAATGAAGAAACATAAATTTCAGTATCATATCAGAATGAGGATCTGGATGTCAACCAGGCTCAGTTAACAGAAGCTATTTTGTGGTCTTCAGAAGGTCTTTGTAATAGGGAACTAATATTATGGATAGTAGCCCGCTGAGAGAGTTGAAACACACATTAAACTGAATTTTGCATATATGTTTGTGCTGTACTCATGAAAGCACAGCATACGTGCCTCTTCAGAGTAGCAGTATAAATAGCCTTTTTTTTCCTTCATGTATTCCCCAGATAGATTTCCCTCTAGTTGGTTTCTGTTATCTTCTTTGTAGCTTCTATCACATTTCCCCTTCACCTAACATGCACTTTGTACTTAGAGTTGCAGATGATATAGCCTAGTGTCCTTCCACATGAGATAAAAGCTTTTGTCTCCAGGTTATTTCCAAATGGGTGAGGGAAATAGTGAACCGTAAATCAGCTTCAAAATCTAATGAAACTATTAGACTTTTTGTCTAATCCAGTACTTTGCATTTTGACTCCACAGATGGCTGAATAGTCTGGATTTATAATTTTCTCTAATTTGGTCCAAATTTGTATCCTTAGAAATCACAGCAGATTGCCCATTGCACATTTATATGGCCATTTCTCCAATCTTTGTACTCCCATGCTCTAGTGGAGATCTCAGTGAAGGTTCTCAGTCCAGCTGTGTTTCTATCAAGGAAGATGGCCTGTAGCATTATTTTGCTTGGCAGCATTTTGAATTTTCTATGGCTTTGCATTTGAATATGAAGAAGCTGTGTGGAGAATGTTAGGTTTTTTTTTTTCCCTATCCTATAAAAGCAACTAAAAAAAGCCTGAGCAAGACAACCTTGACAAACATTACACTAAAATGCTCTTAGTTTAACAGAGTGACCTCTAATACTTTATCCTCAATTTTGATTCATGAAATAACTGTAACTGGATTTTTTCATCTGCAAATAATTACAGCTACATTTTACAGCACTTAGCCTGATTACAGTTCCCACAGAGCTATGGTGAAGTGTGAGTAGCATCTAGCTCTTCTTCCATTATGGGGTCTGAGTTTATCCTGCACTTTTTTCTGATCCAGCTGATTCTGAACAATTACACTGCTCAGGTATATTTTGATGAAATGATATGTCTTAAAAAACATACTAATTTATCGTAGAAAAAAATTCATAGTAATGTAAACATTTCAGTAAGCCTAATCAAGATTTCTTTCCTCTAGGGTTGAACTTCTGATTAAAAACAGTGAGATAGATGGAGAGAGAGATGAAACCCAAGAAAACTACTATCTCAGTGCATTAATTTCCAGAGAGTATGAAAAGGAACTAAAAATGAGTCTTCACCATATTGGTGGCTGACGATTTTACTCCTTGGAGTATCAGCTATTCTGGTTGTTCTATGCTCAGTTATTTTCTTTTTATAACCTCCTCAACAGAGGAATCACCTCCCATATTTTGGAAAATTATGTGTTCCAAAATGGTGGGGCTGAAAGAGGGAAAAGACTCTCTCCCGTCTTCTACACTTTTAATCTATTTTAAAACTGAAAAACTTGCATAATGCTAATAGGGAAAATACCAATGAAATGTGCAGACTTATTGACAAGCTGAGAAGGAACTGGGAGAAAAACCAAAAGAAAATGCTGGCCATGTTTCCACACATGTTTTAATGCATCTTTCCTCTGCTGATCAGTTTATGTAATTTAAGAACTTAGGGTTATAAAGATGACATGAAAGTCATCTAGAGTCTTGAATGAAGGAAACTGAATTAGATTTACAGAAGCTGATATCTGTTGCTCTAAAGCTCTTTTCTCTCTGAGCAGTCAACATGTTGCTAGATCAGCAATCTCCAAAATGAGGGATGACAGTTACAGTTCATAGTACTTCCACTGTACATCTGAAAACTGTAATACTAATAGTAAGCTTTGGATTGTTCCTGAAATAACAATACTAAGTTTTTAATATTTAGAATGTTTACTGGAGTACCATATTCTTATGCTTTTTTTGGAAGTTCAAGTAATAATAGGTTCTTGATAAGGTTGAATTGATAAGGCTGTATTTTAAGCTACTACAGTTTTTATTTTAACACTAACAACTCTATTATTTGAGTATGGAACTGGAGGTGGTTTGTCAGGAAACATCAGGTTACATTTTGTGTCCTGTGGTCTGCTTGAAAGTTGTGAAATTGTGTTTGTTTTACTTAGTATTGGTTGTGGTTGTGGCCATAGGTAGTACTTTTTTTTTGTTTGATTTGTTTTGTTACATGTTCATGGCTTACATGACTTTCCAGTATTGCAAAAGGAGAGCTTTTATTATTAGAAATTTTGTAAGAACTCCTTCACACTTGTCTGTGTTTGCTTTTTAGTCAAATTCACGACTGTGATGCCTTTATTTAAGATGGCTTCCTTTGATGAAGACGATAGATTGAGTCTTTGCATTCCATTCAGCTTGTTTTTATGGATTGGAGAATGAAACCATAGCATCACAACATTTCCAAAATAATAACTTCTGAAAATAAATGTAATGCAGTTAATAAATTCCAGGCATAAAATTGTGCAGAAAATTATTAGTATGAATATTCCCAAAGATCTTTTCATCTACATATAACAATCTTTATCTTTTGCCTTCACTTCCTAGACAATTCAACCCCAGCAATGAATACTCACAAGGTCTTTTGTAGTTGTTTTGTTATAGCAGACAGAGTTCTTTTCTGCTGACTGGGTTTCCTGTTGAAATTATCCACTGCAGCACTTTTTCTTAACTTTTTTTTCCAAACTGATGGTTGCATACTGTCTTTGAAGTAGTCACCATTAAAATCTAGCATTTTATAGCAAGTACAATGTGAATTTTACAAAATCATCTTAATCATCTGCAAGTGATAATGCATAAGCAAGGATTTTGTTTAGAATGATCCCTTGCACGGCAGGTGCAGTGGGAATGTACATATTGCTATGGATGATACAGCCTGCTTCATCAGTCTTGTGACTGATGAGCTCTCTAAGCTCAGGGAATTTCTGTTATCAGAATATTTTTATCACTTTTTGTCTTCAAAGGGACTTGAGTCTTTAGAAAAAAAAAGAAATTCTTACGGTCTGAGATCTGGGCAGTAATTTCCAGCATTCAGACACTTATGATGCTTTCTTGTATACGAGGGCAAATATTGCTATTTTATGAGAATAGTTCTATGAATACACTATGTAATTCTCCTGCGGGGTATTATGCTGGTACCCTACATTTCCTTGCACCTAAGATTCTTTACAGATGTTGACTTCAAAGTAAAAATTCTGTTGGGATCTGGGTTTGACATGACCAGAGCTTAACATAGTTGCATTAGCTTTTCCTGCATGCGTACCTTGCAGTGGTGAATATCAGCTGCAGTCCCCAGCTACACACTTTGTGGTGTTTGGGTGTCACTGCTTGAACTATATTTATTCTGTCTGATCTGTTTTCTTGGTGCTTACTAACTCTATTAGCACTGTGGATTTCCTTGTTTTATGTGGAAATGAAAGAGCTATACAAATGTATACAAGTGTGGTATGGTGACACTGCGTATGTGTCGGCTTTGGCACAACAGTGTGCCAGTTGGGGGAAGGCAAAGGCTAATATTCAACAGATGGCAAAGTCCTAAAACCTATAATAATGGCTGCAGTTATTTTCATTACTGTCATTTGATGACACATGCAATAGTTGGAAAAGACTTGAACTGGGTAATCACAGCAAATATACTCCAAAGGACCAGATGCACTTCAAACTATGAAAATGGTGATGGATATTCAGGCTGAGTGCCACTTCTGTCCACATTCCAGGTATATTTACTGCTGAGGACTAGAAGCCACATTGCTTGCTGTCATATGCAGGGCTGGCGTTTTCCCTTCTGTAGTAACCAGGAACAAAACATAAGAATTGGCATCTGTTGTACATAGAGAAATGGTTATGTATTGCTGATATGTCTTTGTACTGTTATCACATACATAGTGACATATATAAGTTATGAAAATTTTCAACAAGAAGATCAAAACATTAAAAACCAGAAAAGGTTTGTTGGGGAAGCCTGAAGAATTTTAAAAATAGATCGTAAGCTTCACTGAAGGGTCCTGCTAAAAATCAGTTTATGGAAAAAAAGCATCAGACAATTACACCTCCAAGTTTTACAAGGTTCAAGGTGTTTCTGTCCCTCTAGCTTAAGAAGTCTGTGAACTGCTTATTATTATCTATAGGGGACTTCAGTTTCATTTTTTGAAGGTGTTTTCTTTAATAATTTATATTTTTAAGATTTTTCTTTCTCAATTTTGAAGCGAAAATTATGATAATCCATGCCATGGCAGAAAAAGATTGACTTTTAGAAAATTAATTAGATCATATTTGAATATTCATATTGCTACTTTTCATCTGCATAAAAATAGTTCTTGTTGATTGCCTGGAGATTTAGGAGTGACCTACTATCACCCAATTAGAGGAAAAAAAAAAAAAAGTGCAGGCCTTTTTGTGAGCCATTCATTACAACATCTACCATCATGATACATTCTCAGGCTTTGACTATGTGTTAACACGGGCATGCAGAAATCCCTTCATGTTTATTTTATTTTTCTAAAAAAAAGTAAAATCACGTTGTTTTATTTAAAAATTCTGTACAAGTCTTCAAACTCTACAACAAAGCTGGAATATTTCACATCTGCCACCACTGATCTAAGACTTAATATTAGGACAGCTCTTACTGTGACATGTTTTAAACTGTTTTTTCCCTCTGCTGGGCTAACAACATAATAGGGATCAGGAAAACAGTTCTGAACATGGCATTGCTAAAATCTCTGCAAAAAAATTCTAGGTTAAGCCTTCTTTCTGACCCTACCTTCTGTAATTGGTGCAGAGCAGATTGAGAAAACCTGCAGAAAAATCTTATTAAAAATAAGACTGCTATTTTGTCAGCTGATATTGGGCTACTTATATGAAGTTCTTGGTGCAAATCCTGATTTATTCATGGCTTCTATAAAGTAGAACATTAAAAAAGCAACAAACAAGGGGGGAAATCCATAAATCAACATGAATGGGGAATTGAAATTATAACAAGACTTTCACAAATCTCCTAATAAAATGAAAGAGGTTGGTGGTTGGTTTGGTTTTTTTTCTTTTTGTTGTTGTTGTTTGGTTGTTTGGTTTTTTTTTTTGTTTGGTTTGGTTTTTTAACTATATAACCTTGAAAGATATATGGAGCACATGCATCTGGAAAGGATTTTCTTATTTTTACAAGAAGGCTGTGTGTGCATGCTTGTTCTGCAATGTCAAGGCCACTGATATCTGTAGGAAATCATTCCCCAGTGTTTTCAGTGCATCCTAGATCAGGCTCTCATTTTAAGCCTTCTGCAGAATTAGAGATGGACATAATCTGAGAACAGCCTTTTAAACTAATTTAGAGCCAATCAGGAAAGCGGATATCACAGCCAAAGCTATGGGATCAGAACTCAGGAATCTAGGATTTGTTTCTGTTAATCCCATGTATACAGTAGAAAGTAATTTTGCTCTAGATTATAATTTTAAATACCTGCATCAATCCACGAGTTGCTCTGTGATGCTGTGCACTGGAAGCAGAGATCAGCTTCTCACAGTCACTGTCCAACATCCTGCCCTCTCCAGGGGTGGAGAGGGAAATTTTTTTGCTGATAGGAAAATTAGGATAACCATTGCAAAACAGATGTACAAAGACCCAACTAGGCCAGGTCTGAAAGGGTATTAGTGAGTGGGCTTTACTTGCTTATTTGCAGCAGTTTACTCAAGGGTATGAGGAAGGGTCTTTTTTTCCTTTAAAACACTGTGGAACTCAACATTCTGAGTTTCAATCTTAATAAATCTGTATGCAGTTCTGTCACCAGTAATGGTGCTCTGTGATTCTGCACTCAGTAGCAGAAACTAAATTGTAAGCCTGTACCGAACACAAGTCAGCCTTGAGTCTCAGCCTTGAGTCAGGTGTGTCTCCATCCTCCAGCTGTGTAATAGGATAAATAATGCTACCTTAATTTTAAAATATACTGAAGACAAACAAATGATTGCAAACCCCTTAACTACTAAGATGCTGTGGTCTGTGTTAAATAAACAGCCAGCCAGCCAAACTGACACAGAGTAACACAATTGCAAAACCATGATCCATCCACTCAAACAAGCCCTCCTCCTCCTCCCAACTTCTCTGAATAGGTCTGAAACACAGAAGTGTTGTGGGCAAAGGTTATGTACAGATTTTATCTGAACTGGTTTTTTTTTTTCCCAGACTTAATGAGTACCTTTGAGCATTGCAGTCAAGAAAAGATTCCATCCAGTGATGTCTTTTGTACAAATGAGAAAAAAAGGACATTTTTAAGCAAACTTCATTCTCAAATGTTAGGGTTTATTTTTGGCTTTGTTTACTTATTTATTTCATAAATTGCTGGGCTTGCATTACTTTAGAAGCACAGTTTGATATTGTACAAGTGCAATACAAATTCAAAATGGTTATTAGGCCATTAAGAATATATCTACTGCTATGTGTTATTGCCTCAATTAAAACGATTTTTTTTTTTGCACTACTTGGAAGCATCCATAAGAATTCTGAATTTATGCAGACTTTAAAAATACTTCTGTCATTGAAAATATGCAGACCTTTAGTACTATTTTTTAATAGGTTGACTTAATTGCACATTCATTTACTGTAATTGCAGGCACAGAATTAAAAGCACATGTAATCGTCAAGTTGATACTGGAAACCAATGGCTGGAAGTGCAAAGTTGTCTCTATCCTTCTAATTTGTATTGTTGAATAGGATAAAAATCAGTTTTATGGGCAGAGGGAGTGTGTGGGAACTACGCTAAACTGATCCAGAGGAATCAGCTTAGATTCTCAAAGGTAATTAGAAGCTCCAAGTCCTGTTTTGATACTTTCAGGCTCAACTGAAATCAACAGAAGTTCAGGAGATTGGAGCACTGTTGTGGAACTCGTTACTTTGATGCAATGCTTACTTCAAAAACTGAAACAGCTGAAAACAAACTTATACTGAGGCTGTGCATATGAACATCATCTCCCTAAGGCAAGATTAAAGTGTAGAAGTCTGGGCCATCAGATATCTTATGAAGCCAAAAAAAGTGTTGCATAAGCAGTACTATGGCCCTGGTGGTGTTGCTTTAACTTTTTACTGAGAGAAATCCAGTGCCATCCTTCCAGGGCCCACAGTCCTAGACACTGAAAGACCTCCACTGACCTGTCTCTCCAGTCTCCATATCCATTTTCTTTCTTTTTGTCTCTCCTTTTTTCTCCCTTTAATCTTTTTCATGTGGACATCAGTGGTGAAAAAAAGTTGTTACTGAACCAGATGCTTCTTCCAGTTACTGTGTGGGGGTATCAGCACATTATTGGGTTTTCATCTCCATATGACCTTGGGAAGTGAATGAGGTCCCTAGGTCATATGTATGTAACTTGCCTCTGGAGGTATTGTGAGTTGCTTTGATGGAGCTACTGACTGGGGGGTTGGACTAGATGACCTTGAAGGGTCCCTTCCAACCCAAACACAATTCTGTGTATTCTGTGATATGTTTTTAGTTTTAGAAATATCCAGGGGCTTCAGATGAGACTGAGGCCACATTGTACTAAGTACTGTCTACATAAACAATAAGATACAGTACCAGTCACACAGTGCTTAAACTCTAGATAGCGTAAGGGCAAAGAGAAAAGTCAGTCATAAAATGAAATGATGAATATTACACACCTCAGAGTAGCCAGGTTGAAATTAGTTTCCTAATCCCTGACATTCAGTCTACTGCTACAGACTGCATTGCATACCAAGAATACTCATATGGGATGAATGGATGTAGCTTTAGGAACTATCAGTTGCTTGATAGTCTGGGGACTGGGACTAAACCAGTCAGTGAAATGACCTATCTTATCACCTTATTGCCCATATGTTTATGTTTACCACAGTATATGACAAATAATGGGGTTTTTTTGGTCCTCTTTTATTATATTACTATCCAGTTATGGTCCTTGAAACTAATGATACCTGTGGAATAGGGTAAATGAAGAAGCAGTTCGATTATCTTATCAATATCTTTCTCTTTTTAGCATCTTCTGTAGGTTGACCTGGTTTACTATCTGGGTTGATCTGGTTTATTATCTCTCTCTTAAAAAGAGCTATCTTTGAAAGACAACATTCTAAAATTCCAACTAGAATTGCCATCAGCCTTTGTTACACTAAGGCCTTTTCCTTAAACCCTTACACTAAATGAATTTTTAATTATGAAAATCAGCTAAAATTTTCATTCCAATTACAGCTGGTATACCATCGACTTAATGTCAGAATAAGACCTATTTCAAATTGTTACATATAGATAGAATGGGATTTCAAACCTCCACAGAATAAATCAGTAATGAAAGAATTATTTATAGCATTTCCTTTTCAGTCACATCACATTATATTTGTAGACTGAAACTTCAGATTGGTTTCTGTGTTTTTATATTGATGCATCCCATGTTTGACTTAAGTAGACAAAAGATAAAACTTTTCTTCTTGTTTGCTTAGGCTATTACTTCTTCTAGAAGGGAGAATTTCTGCTTTTTAGCCACCTGTCTGTGGTGAGCACTGCTGAAATCCACGTTAATCTTTCCACTGATAACTAGAGCAAGTCCTTCCTAACTAGCTGAAAAAACCAGTCTCTAGGTAGGAAAACTTCTCATGCAGGGTGCCAAAATTCTGAAATTTCTGACTCTTTCTTGAGAGTGGACTGTGAGATCTCATTTACATATGGAAAATAAGTCCTTAAATATGTGAATTTAGGCTCTCAAACTAATCCCACTGAAATAAGCAACTACTCCTAAAAATGTCCATTTCCCTACCATAAGTGTAGTTAAGCTATATGGTACGCTACTAAAACACAGGTTAGGTTAGGTAGAAATGGATTTCATCAAATTATTGGATTGTAATCATAAGGTTGAGAAATAGAAAAATGTTACTATTAATATATCATTGTCAAATTAGGTGCTCATATAGTCATATCATGCATAGTTAAGCTCTTCTATTAATGACTTATGATTGGAATGTGGACTTGGTATGTATATAATGTCTTTAGAAACAGAAAATACTCTCTGCGTCTTTATACTGTACAGAATCTGACCCTGCTTGATACTGGTTAGTTCCTGCTATTTAGACAGTTTAGAGTTGTCCCACAAGGAAGCAAACAATTTAAATAAAGTGATGGGAAAGAAATAAGAACAAATTATTTCTCTGAATAGATAGATTATAAATCCATTGTTTGAAAAGCTCTTTTATCATCATCAGAGTGATGGATTATTTCTTTAAGGGAAAATGGCAGTAATTAGTTATAATACCTGAGAGAACTCAATAAATATTTGCTAAATTAAGATTATTTATTATTGGTATTTTAGGAGTGTCTAGAAGACTCCTTTGAGAGCAGAGATCCATTGTCCTAGGAACTGTATAAGAACAGCTGCCACCCTAAACAGCATAGACTCAAAAATAGTTGACAGGGAAGACAGGAAGGGAAAGAGAATTGCAAAGAAACAACTGCCCAAGAACACAAAGTTAGCAGCAGAACTAGTACTGTGATCAGGTGGGTCTCTTCAAAGTCAGCCTGGAGCTTTACCTATTGGAACAGTTATCTCCCCTTATCCTATCCCTTTTGACTTCCAACACATCACTCAGTGCAACAACCAACCTCTGATACCTGCCATCAAGGTCTTACTCAGGTCCTCATCTTGCAGATACTTTTATCCAAGTCTTTCATAAAATATTTGTTTTATGAGTATGATGTGATGATAATTTTCATTTCTTTGAGTTGGGTCCTCTATCCACATCACAGATCATCCATACTTAGACAAAACAGCAAGTTTGCTTTAGATTTCTTGATATTTCTCACTTTCATTAATCACTCATCTTCCCTATTCTGCCAAGTTTGCTACTGTATCTTGCTGGCATCGTATTCCTCTGTTATCATTACCCATCTGCCCTGCTTTTCTTGGTCCTGTATAAGTGCATGGTGAATTTGGAGTCAAGTGAGTTTGTTCTTTGATGATGTTTTCCGGACAATACACTGCAGATCTTCTATTAGAAAAGTAAACTATATTGTCTGTCCTTTTTAATTGCTTGTCTTCTTCACATTCTGAGCATAAAAAGTCTGGCGTGTCCAGAAACTTAATATACCATAGAAGGAGGCAAATCCATGTGGACACCTATGTCCTGGATAGTGTTCTCTGCATTCTGTTTCTTCATGTATGTTCAAAATTTAAGAGAACTTTCCCAAATTACTGCTCCAGGCAGCTGAACTAATGAAGTGGTTTGGGGAAAAAGGAAGTGGATGCAGAAAGCCTGCATGGGAAGCTCAGGTGAGTCTGCCCAGGTGAGAGCAGTGCTCTACACAGAGTCCCTTCATCTTGTACCAATGTCACTTAGGAGGCAATAAAAGAGTGGGGAGACAAGAGTTCTGGGGACAGTGCCTCTGTCATAAAGTGAATCTTCTTCATTTCCTCCACAATTTCCTCTTAGATTATACATCTGTGTGAATTTTTCATCTGTCTTTACTTCAGTTATTTCTATGACAACTGGCCTTCACTTCTGCAATTGTAAATCCTTACAGCCTTTGGTTCAGGTACCGCCTTTGTTCAGCAAAGATGTCCTGAGCCCCAAGTAGGCTGTGCTCTTTTGGGAAGCACTCATTGACTGAGATCTCTAATCTAGGTAGAAATTGAAACATCCTCTTGCGCTGTTTCATAAAAGAGTATTCTTTCTCTTCATCTTGATTTAAGAATAGGTCTATGGAGGTTACTTACTTAAAGCTATGCACTGATTGAGTTGTGCAACTGATACCTTCATGTTAGCCTTTTCTACACTGCCTCTTCAGGATGAATTAAAAAGCTAACTGATGGTAGCATTATCCCCAAGGTTTGAGGGTTTTGTTTATGTTACAGTGCTGCACTGTCTCTGTACAAAACCAAATAGTAGTACAGATATTCCTAGAGGCTGAAATTAATTAAAAATTGTTTCTGTGATGAATGTTCCCTACAGCTGGCCTGTTGGGAAGTCTGGCTAGGAAGGCATTTAGTATGAATTTCTAGGGTATACTCCAGTTTCATTTTAACACTGTGGTTCACCTTTACCTGTAATAAGTTCCACACTAGAGTTTGATCTTGATATCATCTAGAGAAAAGCTTTTGTGAGTTCTTAATATAGATATATTGGCAGATATATGTTCAGACTTTTGCTAACACATGAACCCACTCTATTTTTTTTGCCTTTTTACTCTTTCTATCGGGTAAAACATGTAGTTCCAAGTTGAAGTATACTCTGCTGTCTGGTGCTACCAACTGATAGGAGCCTGTTTACATTGATTTACAATTGAGGCAGCGTGCAAGAAATTATAAAATTAATTTCCCCAGTTGAAATAATTACATATCTGGCACTGAATGGATTTCCAAGATAAATTTCTCCTTTTTAGAGATCGAATTCTCAAGAAGGATCATAGTTTCTGTTTTGGCACATAAAAAGCCATCAGCTTTAGAACTGTTGATTTGTTATGTATTAAATCTAAAGACCCATAAATATAATCTGTTCCTGACCCAAAATAACTAGTAAATAGTCCTGAGAGGACCCCTAGACCAGTGCAGAGCTTCTGCAATTCTCCATAGGAATGGAAATACAGTCTGTCATAGTTAATTGCAAGATCAAGACCCAAATTAGGATAAACAGTATTTGAACACGTGAGAATCACAGGAAACAGGATGGGAAGTCTTATAAGCTCACAGTTATTTGTGATGATTTTCAAAATGTCTGTGTTTCAGATGAAACTCACAGCCCAGGTAGCTTTAGTTAGATGAGGCGTATCAGCAAGACAGCGTGGGATAAATGGAGCTTGTTGTGCAGGTAGTCACCCTGAGACAGATTCATGTATCTAAATTTGGTTGCATAGAGTCTTTTTTATTGCCTTAGGTTGTCTGATATCTTGGATAACTTAGGATATCTAAAATGACACTAGATGGCTATGTTTAAACACATAATGTATGTTTGACACTTTTGCAGTATTTCAGATACATATCACAACCTTCAGTTAGTTCCATATTCCTGGTTACATAGCTCCCGAGTGAGTGAACCTTTGTATAGGCAAACTGTGCATTTCCAAACTGAGAGAGAAAGGTATCTCAGGAAAGGGATAACACCCAGACATAGAAGATATCCCAACTTTTATCTTGTGTTTAGTGAGAATTTCCTTCCATGAAGTCTTGGAAAAATTACTTGGAACAAAAAAGACATAGGCTTTTATGTGCTTAAAGATATGGTTGAATACAGTGGGATTATTAGATGTGTAGGTGCTCATTTTCTTTTGCTTTCTGAGTATGTGTCTTCTTCATACCTTAGTGCACAGATACTCTTGAAGAATTAAAAAATTCTAGGAAGCTAGAATTTATTTCTTTAGATGTCTCAATAGCTTGACAAACTTAGTCCTTCATTCCCAGATATAAAAACCAAGTAAGAACACTTTGTATGTCTCAGAGGTGTTGTGAAATGAAGTCCATTAAAGATTTTGGGTTCTTTACAACGTACATCAGAGCCATCCATGTTAGAATAGTATAGTTGCAATCAATAGTATATAATTATCCATGTAACTTCATCACACAATTATATTTGTCATGCAACAAATTTAGCCTCTATATCAGATTTAGAAGTAGAAAAGAGCTGTGCCGTGATAGACTACTGCATAGAGACGTTCTACATTTTATAAAGTTAACTTGAATTCTAGGATTTCAAAAGGCAGCACTGATTACTAATTGGGCCTGCAGCATTTTGTGGTTTCTCTTTCTTGGGATTCATGCAAGTGTTTGTCTCTTGTAATAGCTTTGAAACCCCAAGCTGAATCTCAATAGCTTTGCCCCCAAGCTGTCCAACTGAAAAATTGTATGAAATCTGTAAGGTGTGTGGAACCCAATCATATGTCAGTTTTACATTATTTTGAAAGTCTACTAGACTGTAAACAGTGCATAGCAGGGGAATATGGAAATGATTTGGGGATTTTTTTTTACTCCACTGTCCTATATGGCAGCCATAACCATAAATTACAGCTTGTTTTTAGGGTTGTCCAGGCACTGCTCCCCTAACATGCTAAAGCAATCCAAGAACTCTAGGAAGTCTAAATGCTGTAGTGGTCTGCAAAGCTGGCCAGGCTCATAGAGAATGGTATGCTGTGTCATTCTTTTGTCAGTCAGAGAAGTCTTGCAAAAAGTTTGAACCTGGAAAGAAAGTTTAATTTGAAGTTCAGCTGCCCCACTGATGACAAAATATATCAAAGGTTGTAGCCTTTCCAAAGCAGGTGAGCCTTTCTTAGTTTCTTATTCTCCCTAAATACAGAGCCTGTTATGTGTAGAAATAATAGTGATATTACTTCTTCTTGGATGTATTTGTTTAACATCAGGCACAATTCAGAAACAATACTGTTGTGTGCATTATACGTATGTCATTTGGATTGCATATGTGATGGTGTGTGTACACTGTTATGAGGTATCTTCTCTTTCCGTCTCTCTGGGGAAGTCATAGCTGCAGGTGATCTGATTTTACGATGTGGAGATCTGTGTAAAAAAAAAAAAAGATATAAAGAAAGAATACAGAAGACAAATAAGAGTCAGTAAGAATTTAAATGTAAAGCATTCAAAGAACTCAAACTCTGACAAACAAGTAGTTATTATTCATAATTCAGCTACAATTGTCCTTAGGCACAACTAGAGTTATTACCCAAGCATAAATATTTGACAGTGTAGTGAAATTAACATAGTTACATCACAGAAACAATAGAAGGTAGCATCGTAAAGGTATATGTAAGTATTCTACGTGTGTTGTAGTATCAGTGTGTTTTTTTATAAGTGCGTGCTTGGTGTTGCCAGATGCTGTGGAAACCAGGTAGTCTTGCCTAAAGTTCAGATTAGGCTGGTAGTGCAGTGATGTTATTTGCTTAGGTGACCTAAGCAATACATCTTCATAATCTATATTGTGATTGTTTATAGGTTTGGATTACACCTTTGAATTTCTAGGCATTGGATAGAGGGAAAATTTTACTCTTTACATCAAAACAAAACCGAAAAAAATCTTTGGATAAACACAGGGATTTTGTTTAAAGCATCAAACTTCTTCTGTCTTAGCATCATCACTCTGCTCTGAGAGTTTGAACAATTACCCTATAAGTCACACTCCTTTTCCTGTGTCCACTGAGTTGATTCTCTGAAGAAATGCATTTAAACTTTGTTCATAAATGTCACTGTTCATTTGCACGTAAAGTTGATTTCTGTATAATACAATTTATAAAAAATAATATTTCCAAAATGTATAGTTTTAAAGAAAGATATTTAATTTAGCAATTTCCAATATGAATGATGAAGGATTGGTACACAATTGGGTTGTGATTTTTTTTTTCCTCTTAACCCAACAAGAACTAGATTTGTTGAACTTTTTGGCATTCTGTAAGTTGATCTATACATTCAGTATTTGTTTTAAGAAAAACTAGAAAGAGCCCTTGAGTTTTATTCTGTTATTTCAAAAGATATCTCAATTGTTTCCTTAGATGTAATATTTAGTAGTAATTTTCATAACACAGCAGCCAGACATTAAGGTAGGCAGAAATAGCAAATAAATAAAAGAACTGGCACTGAGATCTTTCAGTTATGATACCGTGTTCAGGAAATATTTGTAAAGGTTATTATATAGCCCTAGATAAATTACATTATCTTCAGCTAATTCTTCTTGATTAAAAAGCTAATAATAATTTGTGAAAGGAGAGCTGGGGCAAACTTTGCATCTTGAAGAAAATCTCATCATATTGAAATACTACGTGATAGCCCTGATTTTTACATGTGATTCTTTTTGAATGGCAATGACCTATTTACCCTTCTTTTGGCTCAGAGATGCCAATTTGCAGCTTTCTTCCTACAAGAAGTTGTTTACTAAAAAGGAACAAGAATAAGAAAGTCTGTAACAAGATATGCTAATCTCCAGTATGAGTATCAGGTGCGTCTTCTGCTGATTTTGAAATAAGAATATGACTTGTCAAATCAAAACTAGTAACAAAAGAACTCAATGGAACTGGATCTAACAAGTGCCTAGAGCAATAATTACTAGATAAAGAAGAGGGGCATGCAATGGTTGTTGCAAGCAAAAGGGAAGGCAAAAATGATTAGGGAGGTAACTTTAATTAAATCAAACCAGAATAAAGGCAAAGTACAGTTGCATCATGCATATGAATATTAAAATAAGCCATCAGCAAAATTTTAATGTAATGAAGTACAGTATCAAGTCAAGTCTGACAATAATTCAGAAACATACCTCAAACAAGGTATGACTCCAAGGGCAGGCCATAAATAACAATAACAAAGGGAGCTCTGGCTCAATGAATAAACACAACTCACTACTGAGTATATACTCAGCCTGACTCACTATTGAAATTATACTCATGAAACTATTAATTTCAATGAAGGCCAACCGTTATAAAACTGGAATATCACTGTGATGAATCAAACTCAGATTCTCATTTCTCCTCTTTCATCACCTTGACATTAAAAATTCTTAGCAGCACTTGCCATATTTTTCTGCCTCGTCCTTGGTCAGCATTTTATGTGGTTATGCAATAGCAATATAAGAATGGTTTTCCAAGCAATTTGAGACTGGAATGTCTTCCCAGAATTCTGACTGTATGCTTTGCTCCTTAATGTGCTTGAGACCTTTTATTTTTTTTCCCCCCTACATTCTTAATAAGCTTCCTATAGGTTCCTACCAGACCTTTTCCACACATAGTTTTGCCTTTCATAATCCCCTATTGCTGGCAAATTGCATAGGAATTTCTCATGCCATAGTCTACTTTTCAATCATATACACACAATTGTACCTCCCTAGCAATTCTATTACGCAGGTCTTTCACTGCAGTACAAAGACCATGTTGGAAAATGCAGTTCTTAAAAATCTATTCAAAGTATGCATGTTGATCATACTACACCTTTTCTTTGTCACTGAAGCATTGAAAATGTCTGATACATAGAGATGAGATTTATGAAATGTTATATATGCCTGGAAACACTTGCTTTTTTTGTTTGTTTGTTGCCTATAAGGGCAAAATCTATATAAAATTCTTAAAGCTAGGATTTTATGAATCATAATAAGTATTATAATAACATGCATATAAGTAAAAGAGAAAGTAGACTATATATTTTGTCTTCCTTTTTAAAATTAAAAATATGCCTGCTTTCTTCATTTTCTTTAACATTTTCACAGACCCCCATATCAAACAAACTACTGGAGGAGGTCTCCAAGATTACAGCTTCTTGTTTTTAGCATTTTAGCAGCAACACTGTTGACACCTGGTGCCTGTTATTCCTAAGAGTTCTGATTGCCTCTTGAATCTCTTCAAAATTTGGCTCAGCTGCCTGGAAAGTGGCCATTTGTTGTTAGCCTTTTCATTCTCTTTATGGAGCTTGTCTAAGTACACCTACCATATTTCTGTATATCTTCATTCCTTATAATAATAAAATGATTTCAACTTTTATCAGACTTTCTCATTATTGATACTTTCCTTCATGCATTGATACCCTTGTAAAATTCTTGCACAGTCTCAGCCATCCTAAACTCTATCATCAGAAGCAAATCCTCTGCAAACTGTTATCCTCTGAACAGGCTCACTCTTGCCTGAGGAACAAATGTGCAATTTGCCAGTGCTCTCCACCACACCACAGTAAGTATCTCCTCCAAAAGAACCATTGAAAACCCTGAATCTAGTATTTTAATTTCCAAGAATATAATATATTTCAACTAGCACACCAAATGCCCTTATGGAAACTGGAGAGAGGAACTGGTAAAATTGAACAACAAATCTATACTTGAATGAACTACAGAAAATCAATAATGGATATAGACATCCACTTGCCAATGCGGGAATACTTCTCACAAAATAGTCCTTTCCTCTCTGACCTTTCAGGCCTGATGCTCAAAACAAAGGTATGAAATAACTTCAAAAGAAAATTCTGGAAAGCAAAATTACTAATATCAATGAATATTAAGCTAGCCCTTATAGGTACAGATTTCAACAAGACCAAGTGCTGTGTCCTGCACTTAGGTCACAACAAACACATACAATGCTACAGGCTTGGAGAAGAGTGGCTGGAAAGCTGCCTGGTGGAAAATGACCTGGGGTTGTTGTTTGATGTCCAGCTGAATATGAGCCAACAGTGTGCCAGGTGGCCAGGAAGGTCAACAGCATCCTGGCTTGTATTAGAAACAGTGTGGCCAGCAGGACTAGTGATTTTCCTGCTGTACTCAGCACTGCTGAGGTCACGCCTTGAATACTGTGTTTAGTTTGGAGCCCCTCACTACAGGAAAGATATTGAGATGATGGATCACATCCAGAGAAAGACAACAAAGCTGGTGAAGGGTCTAGAGAAGAAGTCTTATGAGAAGCACCTAAGGCAACTGGGGCTATTTAGCCTGTGGCAGAGGAATCTGAAGGGAGACCTTATCACTCTCTACAATGACCTGAAAGGAGGTTGTAGCAGGTGTAGGTTGGTCTGTTCTCCCATGTAACAAGAGGACAAGAGTAAATGGCCTCAAGTTGCTCCAGAGGATGTTTAGATTGGATATTAGGAACAATTTCTTCAACAGAAATGTCAAGCCCTGGAACAGGCTGCCCAGGGAAGTGGCTGAGTTGCCATCCTTGGAGGTATTTAAAAAGATGTGAAGGTGTGGTGCTGAGGGACATGGTTTAGTGGTGCACTTGGCAGTGCTGAGTTGATGGTTGGACTCGATAATCTTAATGGTCTTTTCCAACCTAAATGATTCTATGATTCTATGTTTTACAGTCTTCAGTGCATGGGTATATTTCTAGAAGCTGTGCTTTTGTACTGCCCATTATTTTTTGTGATGTCTTTCCTTTTGACATTAACACATCTGCAATTTAATATAGGAGACTCCAAGTATTTTTCTGAATTAATACTTAATCCAAATTGTGCACAAAAAAATGTTATCTAAAGACAATGTCTTACACTTGTACTGATATATTATGTATTCTCTCTACTATGTCAATATTTTTCTTATATTTCTCTTACAAGACAGTTATATGAGTTACAGTTGCCTCCCTCTAGGTTTTTGATGCCAAGAGACAGAGAATTCTGTCTTGACTTAGGAAGGGTAAGATCTGTCTATCTGATAGTAACTCCATCTGTGCTATTCATGGATGTTTGTGAGTATTCATAGCAGAAAACACAGTACTCTATAAAGACACATTACGAAGTCTGTTCAAATTAATCTAGTTTCACTCTCATGAATCACTTATTTCTATTTTTTTCACTTCTTCATTTCCTGTATTCAAACTGTTGAAATTGCAAGACATCCTACAGCTGTTGAACACATTCAGAGCATTCATTGTCGAATAATCTTTGTTTTTCTCCAGGGAAAGTAGATGTATTGATGAAGTCACTCTTTTTAATCTGAATTGCATGTTTATCCACTAATGGCTTCATAGGTATTTCTGTTGGTAATGTGTTTAACTGCTCTCATTTCATGTCCTGTAGTCTTTTTTCCACTGTGAATGCAGATTCTCCTGTATTTCTCTGTATCTTACCTCTGAAAAAGCTGTGAGGTGCACAATTCTGCTTTGGTTGTGCTATAACAGTTTGGGGAACCTTTGGCCTATGTAAGATCAGATTTTTCCACATTACTAATACCTAGTCTTTTCCAAAGCTGATGGCTTTTATTCATGTTATTATCTGCATTTTATTTTTCTGAAGTTTTTTTTGATATCTCCTTGAAATTGTGCTCTGCTGTAGATCAAAGAACCCATTATTAAAATTTTGTTTCCATATATGTTCTTTTAAGCTGTAGATCAAATAATTTCTAATCTTCTGTGAAAGTATGGAGTTCTTGGAGTATTTAGCTATGAACAGATCATCTGATCTGATAAGCATGCTCAAGGTCCTTCTGTAAACTGAGTATAGTTTATCAATATTTCTCTTTAAATGTAGACAGCAGATTGGGACGGTATGTTCTGTCTGTGCTTAGGCCATTGCCAAACATACAAGATAATATTACTACACTTTTCCTTGACTTTTCCTTTTCCTTGAAAATTCCTCAAGATGCCATGGTGGTGGACTCTTTCAGTTGTTTCATCCTCCTCTATTTAGACATTCTAGGCATTCTAGTACAGGCTATGATGTAAGGTTCTGAAAATTATTTGTTCATAACATATGAACATATTTTCACTTGGGCTTCAGAAAATCTCTTCAGTAGCTTTTGCCTAGTTTATTAAACTGCCCCACTGGATTTGGGGGACAGTTTGGATTATTGCTATTTTCTAGAGGTTTGCTACATATTATTTCTTTCAAAATCTGAGTAGTCAAAAGCCATTATTGTTGATGATTTATGTTACTTTGCAGGTCAGTAACAGATGTTTGTAAACAATATGGGGCCATAAAGCCCACAAATTACATGTTTAGATTTAGGGTAAATATCTTGTCTCAGGCAATTTCTCTAAGTAGTTACATCTCTTTCTTTCCATCCTCTATTTTTATTGCAGCAAAGCTCTAAAAAAACCCTCAGAGGAATTGAGCATTTGTTTTAAGTTAAGGCTACATCAAGCAGTTTGACATTTCATACCTATCTTACTTTTCCTCAACTAAATGAGCACTGGTAATGCCTATATTTTGTGTACTGGAACAGGTCATGTTCCTTTCTGTCACAGTCCACATTGTTTTGTGATTGTGCACCTTTGGATGCATAATGGAGATATGGCCACTTGTGCATAAAGAAACATAGCTTAAATGAACTGTAAAGCTTTGTGCTTTATTGGACAGCACTTTCTGAACTGTTTTTCCCTGAGTGAATTATTCAAAAGATCTTTGTAAATGGTGCATAACTTTAAATTGGGTCCATAGACTGTAGGTCAGGTAATTGATTCTCCTCCTTAACTTCATTTATTACATGGTCATATCATTGCTTTTCCTTTTTTGATCAAGTTTGTTGGTTGTGGGTTGGGTTTTTATTCAATTTTTTTTTCTTTTGTATTCTGACACAAATAGTCTAAACCAAGATCTAGTATCTTAACCTGTTGTTACTTTACATTTCTTCAGCTCACTTAAGTTACCCTTCACGCTGTCTTGCAAGGTCATTTCTTGCTAAATCAGAACACATTTTCAGGTGAAGATGTCTGCTTGAATTTGGAGAGAGATTGAAATTGATATTGATATAAGACACATTGAAAATCCACTGAAGGAAATCTGAAAAAGTTAGAGAAATTCTGGAATATTATGGTTTATTGGTTGGTTATGGTTTTCTTCCTGTAGGTTTCAGGTTTTTTGTCTGTCTGTCTTCTCCTCCCTTTCCTCCCCCAAGAAAATGTGTTAGTTTTGGGTAGCTTTCTGAAACCACATGGATGAGGTCAAAAAGTTTGCTGGCAATATTTGTGTGAAAATAAAGCCCTGACAAGACCCTTTTTCTATACATTTCTTGGAGTGAAAGTCCATTCTTTTATAACATGTATCCATCAGAGTTACACAGCTGCTAGTAAGGCACTAGCAAGTGCTGACTATCGGAAATAGATTTTCCTGATAGGCTGCATTATTCATTATTATATATCCAAAAGGTTTCTGATGTGCAAGTTGTAAGGAGATTAATTTCTCCTGAGATAATAATTTACAATTAAATGGAGTCTGGTTGATCAGGCTTGACACAGTGTTGTCAACATGAAATCAAAGCAGGGACAGTACATTTGCATTTGCTGGCTTTGTTGAGTGAGATTATGCTAACAGCACGGGGCTGCCTCACTCCCCTAGGATCACAAAGGAACTCCACAGTTGCAATTCTGAAATATTTCTTGAAGAGGTGAGGATTACACCTGCTCCTTGTTGTCTCCAAATAGCTTCTGTGCTAGAATAGCCCCTAGCTCTGCCTAGTCCTTGATCTATAGTTCCAGGTTTACCTCCCATGGATATGCTATGGGATTAATGAATGACTAAATCTTTATGATTGCTTACATTCCCATTATTCTCATTCTCATAATTAAACCATTTCTCCATAACTCAGATTGATTAAAAGGATAGAACACAGAGTTTACGTTTTCATGAACATAACTGATACAATTTGTCAGCTTCCATTATTAATGTTCTTTGTTTACAAAATGGAAACACAGAGGAGAAATTTAGTATCAAGTTTTCCTGAATTCCTGTCTCATTTGAGCAATACAAAGTCCATGACTTTGTGGGTTTTTGTCTATATAGAACATACAGATATCAAAACTGACTGCTTACTACATGCCTGTGGGTAATTTGATGGACGTATAAACTTATATATTTTTCTCACAGGCCTGTATCTCATTTTAGAAAGGTGATAAAGTTCTTCTCCAGGTGATAGATAATTATCAGCTGAACACATTAATGAATTGTACTTCTATCTAAAGTAATTTCTACATCTCTGTGTAGTATCCACAGTGATAATGTGTCAGCGATAATGTAACTACCCTCCATGTGAACAGGGCGTGTTCCTTGAGCAGTGCATGAGTGCTAAATTAATCTGTTAAAAAGGACAGAAAGAGACAAAGTATAAAAGGAAAAAGGCAATGGCTAAGGACATATATATGTAGAGAACTTAAAAGCCAAACTGGGAACATCAGCCTTCGCTGTCACTTGGGTCCAGGGAGAAGATATTCACTCACAGGAAGGCTCCTTTTAGTGCAGGTACTGAGCTGCTTTGAACGTGTGCATTATGGAAGTTTACAAATAACTTTAAGACCAGAGCATGGTAATAATACTGAGCTGAGAGGTTGTGAAATGTGTCATGAGAAAAACATTTGCTTTTCATTCTGTTCTCCATCATCAGTGGGAAAAAAACAATGAATTCTTTCTCTTCCATAATGAAAACACTTCCCTTTCCATGGGAAGTGCCAGAGCTGGAGTGTGTGCCTTCAGAAGTAGCAGGACTTGGATTGTACCCAGCAAGCAGTGACAGGGAAGGAAGAAAGGAATTCTCTAATCTACAGGAAAGACCTCATGCTTTCTCTGAGGAGAATCCTATCTGTTCTGTCATAAGGGACAGGAACAGGATGGAGAGAAAATGGAGTTGAACTTATCTATCCTTTATGGAAAAACATGTGCTGAAACATGAGTTTTTCCCTCTTACACATAGTTCTTTTCAAATATTTTTTTTTCTGAATAGGGGATGAATTAGTCCTTCACTTTTGTGTTCCCTTCTGAAAAGGGAGAGGACTTGGAGATTATATTATAGTGCTTTCTATAATTACTTGCTAGAAACTAACATAAAAGGGAAGTGTGAACATGTTTTCAGGAGCTAGCAAAGTATAATAAGAAGGAAAAGCTTTTTCTTCTGATTATTATTTGTATTATCAGCTCCAAAGAGCTCTAAGTCATAAACCAGGACCACATGGGGAGGCTATAATTCAAATCTAAGATAAGAGACAACACATGGATCCAGACAGCTAAAGGAGCACAAGTGAAAAAATGAAGCAATGTTGGTCAGTATGAGGGAAAGTGTCTCAGTGCATTATTAGTTTAAACATTTTTTCCTTCTTTTTTTTTTTTTTTTTTTTTTTTTTTCCTTTTAGGCATCACAGCAAGAGAGTTTTAATGAGGGATTTGAAGGAAGATAATGAGGTTGTGTGGCAGATGTTTGGGAAAAAATCACAGAGGAGCTTGTTTAAAAATATTTGACAAATGGGTGATGGAAGCCAACATTTGATCTAACTGAAAACAGAGCTCACTGGGTATGATAGGTAGAATAAAAACGAGAAGGAATTTGAAGATGAAGGCAAATAGCTTATACCTGATTCTTTAGAAAATTGTAAACAGACATTGGTCAAAGTGGCTGACACTTTTGTTCTGTTGGATTCTGTGCGAGGGGATCAGATTTCACCACAGGAACAGATGTTATGATGGAGATTTGAGGTAGATTATGACAGACTGGACAAGACCTTTGACTTTGTGGGTGAGTATGAATGATACAATGCAGGAACATCTACAAACCTAGACTGAAGTGTATCACATTGGACATTAACTTATTTACAAAGGAGATGATGTGATCTCAATTTCTAGAGGCATATGAGACAAATTTTTGTAGGTAAAAGGAAAACACTGGCTGGTGTTACAAGGAAGTGGTGTCAGTGGTGCATTCTGTCTCTTTTGTAATGTGGAAAATGAAGAATCTTTTGTCTGTATTAGGGCAATAAATAAGTTAAAAGATACTACACATGCATACAAATGCATGCGCTTGCATACAGAAATACAGTGTTAGTGTTCATAGTGACAGAAACTCACCTCTGCCCATCTTTGCTGCACAGATATGTATGCCACCCCATTAATTTTTTTTTTTCACCATCTTTAGCTAGTTTGAATTTTAAATAATCCTCACCATTAGAAGTTCTATTGCAAGACCAGCTATATCAAAACGCTTGTAAGAAAGGTTAGGATATGTAAAAATCAGGGGTTTAATACAGATGATCAAGGCAATTACTACATGCCATAGTTGAGACCAGGTAGTTAATAGGAGATTTGGAAAAAAAAATAGTGCACATAATAGATTTCTTTTTTAGCTTTTATAGAATATAAAGGCAAATATATTTTAATTGTGGGAAGATTAAGCCTACAGAAAGAGCCAACATGGGAGAAGACATGCTGAGCTGTTTTGTGCATTTTGGATTCCTTTGCATGAGAAGTCCAGAAAGGCAGCAGGAGTAAGAAATTAGCGTAAGCAATGGACAGAACTTCAAGTCATTAAATTAATGACTTTCTTTAACATTCACAAGAAAATGGGTGACAGATGCTGGAAATGGATGTAAATTTCCTACAAGAGAAAGAAGAAATACTGAGGGAAATCAAGACCATACCTGAACAGATGATCAGCATATTAGAATGTCTAAAGACTACCAAAGCTCCAGGGGCAGATGGAGTCTGTCCTGGAGATGAGAAACACAAGAACCTGAGCAGATATAAGGAATATTGTATTATAATAGAGGGAGAATGTTGGTGGACCTAAAAGTGGTGACTAGAAATAGGGAGAAAGGAAATTACTGACATTTAAGCATCACTTCTACTCTTGGGCATAGTGACATCTAAACACTTTCAGAAAAGTATTATTTGATAACAGGCAGAACTCAGGAAAGGAAGACATTTAATTATTTTAAGTAATGGTCTACCTCAATTAGATTAAAAATCAACTAGGTAGAGCGAGACAGGGCTGTAAGTGCTGATGATTTTAAGAAACTTTCTAGTTTCTAAACATAGTCTAAAACATAGGCAAGACTTCTAAAAACTTTTCTAGTGAGTCAACATGTCTTTACATGTATATGCCCCTGGGATTTCCTTTTCAGGGCTGGTGATTCCTTGCAATATGTTCTGAGGGTTCAGTGATATCAAGAAGGGTCTGCACCCATTGGATTGGTGCCAGTACAGTTTAGGTTAGGTTAAATATTGGTCAGTGTCAGCTGCAGGAGCTATCAAAAAGTTCTGCTTATTTGGATAAGGGAAGATGATTATTTTCAGGAGATGAAAGAATCCTGTAGTTACCAGGTAATGGTAAACAAAAATTAAGGAAAATTACTTCAGCCATTTTGTAAGGATCAGCATGATGATAATTTTAATTTACTAGAGCAACACAAAGGAGAAGCATAGGTGAGTAAAATGATGAGAAATATTGATTTGCAGCTGTGAAGAATTTGGCAATGCAAAACAAATAAGCAAAAATTTTCACACTTGTCTGGGGTAGCTCAGGAAGATGATTAAGTGAACTGGTTTGTACTTACCAGGTAGAAAAAAAAAACATAAAAGAATTGTAGTGAAACAAGAGAAAACATAAAAATTACTAATCCCCCATACTCACATGCAAATAAACATAAAACAGGAGGATGATCTAGATGAAAGAAAAGTAGGTATAAAACTATTTTTTCTATGTAATGTGTAATAGCAGCAAACAAAACAATCTACATCAAGGATAGATAAATACATCTACTGAATATAAATTATTTTAACATAGTATAAAAAAAGCTATGAAATGTATGATGCCAAAATGTCCATTGTCTTTGTCATTTTAAATCTTCTAGTACTGTCTGAAGACATATGGATCTGTGTTTATTGTAGCCATAGCATTTATTTCTAAAATGAAACTAAAAACATGTGCTTGCCACCACTCTGAACAACAATCAGTCAAAAAACTTGGTGACAAACAAAATGCCATTATTACCATACTTAATTTGTTATCAACCTGCTCTGTTTAAATTAAAACTGGTTATTATAATCTAGCAGCTGTGGTATGTCTGTGAGTACATCCCCTGACTATTTCTTGTCTAGGAGGAAAGGTCAAAAATTTATTTTTTGTCTCTGTTTTTCTAGCACATAATATCTGTACAGACCCACAGTTCTTAACAGTGCTGATTAATGACTTAAGACCAAAGTCTATCAAAGATAATGAAAAGACTTCATTGTCTTTTTGATCAATCCATCTGTCCTCTGGCATTTTGGACTTGTGGCTTCTTCATTCAGTAAGAAAATACTTCAGTTGTTTTCATTTTACAGAACAAGGGAGATTTAGTCAGAGTTCCCAAATGAAGAATTTGTTGCTCAGTTTTCAGAGCTAAAGAAGATTTTGAGGTGTCTGGGGAAGAAGGAGGAAAAACCTTGCTAGGTGCCTCAGAGAGAAAACAAGCTGAAAGGTCTTGCTTCATTTTCCGATTCATGGTTCTGGAATTCGAAGGACTAAACTGGAAGGCTATAGACTTTCTCAGGGAGAACTGATCATGTATCACAAAACCTGAAATGTACAGAGTCAGTGGGAGCCATTGGAGAGACTGCTTTGTATTATTTCTTACTGATGAATAACAGTCTGGAAATGCTGTGGTAGGTTGTTGATGAGAGTACAGAAAGTCTATCCATTCATGAAGAAGCACATTTTTACCAGAGAAAAAGCTGGTTAAAAGTCTGCTCCCTGACATCCTTTCATATTTCTGGAGGACACATACAGCTACTGAATAGTTCCAGTATCTTCCTAGACTAAGCAGATACTTTTTGCCATCCCACTGTTACTGCAAACATCAACTGATCTCTGATGCCAGATCTGCACTCTTTAAATCTTCCAAGTCAAACCTGCTTAGTTTGCTGACAAAAAGAATTTTCTCCGTTCAGTACTGTGGAGTCAATAAAAATCTAGCTGTGGCAGAGCAAGGTGCATTTTCTTCTCCCTGATGTACCATAATCATCAAATTGTAAGCTAAGATACAATTCCAGAAATAATGTTGCACATAATAGTTGATGTATGAAGCAGAAAGAACACAGTTAATTTGCGGTTGCGAATTTAAGCTTTCATGTCCATCAGACAGGAAAATCTGGTTTTAAATGAAAACTGATAACTTTTTAAATGGAACCCACTGAAGGAAATATACATGGAATGAAAAAAAAAAAAAAAAAAAGAAGTGTTTGTATGGTCAATTTTCTTCTTATTTCTTCTTGTCAGCTTTACTGGGACTTTGTATTCAGTTCCTTGCTGCTCTTCCTTGTACATTCCTCTGACTCTCAATTTTCTCATGGTTTCTTGTTTTTACAGACATATTCTATTTCTTGCTGTGCAAGAAATGGCACATCTTCAACGACTTAATAATATAGGAGTTACCATCCAAAAGACAACAGTGTGTAGCACTTTCACTGTAATATTACATTTCTAATTATTTCTCTAGTCAGTGTTACAGTAAGGATCTCTCCTCATAGTAACAGCTACTCAGGACATCATGTAAACAGTAAATTCAGTCTTTGATTATAATATATCTTCAGCAATTGTGTGTTAAGCTGCATCACTGCTGGACAGCTAGTGTTATTTTGGGATGTAGGAAGTTTATTGCAGTAAAAGTTAAAGTGGGATCTTGAGTATTCTGTAATAAAAAACTACACCTTTTTTTGTGTGATAACCTTTTGCTCTTTATGCACCTGTAGTATTGATCTACTTGATTTTACTTCATGCTAAGGCCAAGTGTGTGAGCTCTTACTGTGGAGCAACTGATATACTGTATCTGAGTCCTTTGTTTAACTATCAGTGTCATCACAGCACATACACAGTTGAGAGTTCACCTCACATATGGCCATGTTTCTTTGCAACTTTGGTATTTGTATCAAGATGTGCCACAGTATCTTCAGCTGGTACTTTGCTCTTAGCAGATGGCAGGACTGCGCTCTACTTAGCTGGCTTTGTTACCCTGATACCCTTCCTTCACATTTTTCAAAAAGGGCTGTTCCTTCAGGTCAAAGAGGATAATTAAAAGTGGTGTTGTCCAGCAGCAGATTTCAGAATAGAATAGGCTGAGATTTCTTGATGAAGCTCTTCTTTATTAAGACTGAGGATATTCACAGGAATTGGCTTGGTGAGTTTGAAGGTTAAAGTCTTCTTAAACACATTTGTTTGTTTCAGAAGGAGCTTATTTATTGCAAACAAATGAAAGAGGAAAACTTGTGGGTGCAGCAGCAAGTGATGGTAGTATGCCATCCCCTTTTAGACAGTTGGGTATTTTTTTTCTTGCAGTACAAATCTACTTAAAATTTGGCCATAAACCTTGGCTGCATTTTAATATTGGCTGTGTACTTGCAATCTTTCTCTACTGATGCTTAAAAAGGGCATTGACTCTTCTTTTTATTTGATTTCTGTCTGCAGTTATAAAGTTAATCTCCCAGCCTCATGCTGCAATGAGCTGTGTCAGTGGAAGAGAGATAAGTTTCTTTTTTTTTTTTCCTTAAAACTTCTTCCAAAGTTGCAAGGAGTTTAGCACATTTACTTTCTCTTTTCAATTTTAACAAAGCCTGTGTCTTTTCTTTCTGCATTTCTATTTTATCCATGTCATTTTGGTTCTTTTGTTTTATACTTCACATTTTTTCCACACTCTTTTTATTTTTCCCTTCAAGCCTAGTTTATAGTCTTTGACAGGATTCTTTCTATGCTATCTGCCAAAACATCTGTTCCTTTTCTGAATAAAAAGCTTGGTTCTCCACAAAGTGTCACACGGGTCCATACCAACTATAAACCTTCATTTCTCTCTGCTACTTTGCCAGTGATGGAGCAGCACTGGGAGGCTTTGTAGTCTTGTCTGTCTTGTCTCATTATTCATTATGCCTAATTCAGGTAGTTTATTGAGGAAAAAAAATATGCATCATTTGGATTTCAATGTACACATTTCCTTTCAAAATGTGCTACTAGTTATTTGTACTTTCTATTTTTAATCTCATAATTATTCCCTGAATTTCTGATTAAAGCAGATATTTATTAGCTTAAAATTGATTCCACTTAAACAGATTCTATTGCCTGATTTTTTTTTCTGCTGGGACTACATTTGCATTAATACTGTCACCAAAAATGCAATGTAACCGTCCTTGATTCTTTTTGGACTGATATTTGGTGATACAATTTTACAGTCAGAGTGGGGAATTCAAAGCAATTTGGGGTTCCCTTGAGGAAGTTGTATAACTTTCAATACTTTGGTTTTGCCCTTTATAGTTTTTAATGATTATAATATTTATGTAGTAGACAGACTTAATTCTATTGTGAAGTTCTTCAACATTTTTAAGCAAAGTGCTCTATTTGAACAGGATATTACTTTTTTATTGTGTTCCCAGAATATAACAAAATTCGTGTAAATAAATATTTTTCATTGTTACACTTTATAAATGCTTAATACTAGCAATGAATAATTTGAATATTTCCCCCAAATATGGAAAGAAATATTTATCATTTTCTATGTTGCAAAGTAAAGGAAAAAAAAAAAAGGATTCATATGTATTTGTCTCTAGCATAATATGCTGTTGATATGTTGTTGAGATAATTTTATTATGACTGTATTAACAATTAAGATGAAGAGGGTTTGCTGGTGAATGGCTTTAAGTTCCTACAAACATCTGAGCCTTAGCATGGTAAACAATATGAGACAGCAATGGATAGAAACTTCCCCCCTGATTAACTGTGGCTGCTTCCCTATTTCAGTCCCCTGAAGTTTTACTTAAGTTTCACAGAAATTTATGAGGAAATTTTTTTATTTGATCTGTCAGAATTTTCTTCATCTTCTTCCTAGGAAAACTGTGTATTTTCATTGTAAGATTTGCAGCAGTTACTTAGGGGTTTCCAGTGTCAATATGGTTTGGGGATGGGGAAACACACATTCTGCTCCATTGTTCCCCCTCTCTGCTAGACACAAAGAGACTTTCTCCAGGTGTCAGAGATTTTATAAATGCTGGGAAGCTCTATAAAAGGAATTGCTAAGGAAATTGAATTCAACCCCTCTCCATGGCTCGATCCCCCCTAGAACAGGTGGCCTGGCATACTGGCCATTCCTGATGACTGAGTCCATCCAATACCTCAGTCCCCTTGTGCGGGGGATTTGTTTGTGGAAGTTGGCAAGCTGCCTCATCTGGAAGTGCTGCAGCAACAGAAAGAGGGCTGGGAATGGTTCAAAAGTCCTGAGTCTTTTCATGGCTCTTGCTGTGTTTTATCGGTTCTTTGAAGTGCTTAAGAAAGATCAGTGTATGATCTGTTATATGAAAGTTTAAAAATTCCTAGTCAAGGAAATATTTCCAACAAAACACAAAATACATTTTCTCAGTCAGCTTTCTGTAGGAACTTGTGCATTTCTTGCTGAGATCTTAGGTCAAGACTTGTGAGAGAGTTTTTTCCTTTCTTGTCTTAAATTGTCAAAAATATTAATTGAAAAATTATTTCTATTACCTGGGTAGGCATCCCCCAGTATGATAAAGACAGCAGAAAAGGAAAAATGTTATTGGTCCTGACAAACAATATTTAGTCATTTCAGTAAGTTGATATTGTCTGGTCTGTTCAGTAACCATGTGGAGCACATTAAAATTTCCATCATGCCAGTGCAGTTCTGGAGTAACTCCACTAAAGCACAGTGTGCTTGTGCTATAAATTTTTTTTATTTGTCTAATAGAAAAACAGTGCTCTCTTTTTGTCCCTTGAGGAGCAACCTGAGTGGCTAATAACCCATCAAACTGTGAGGCACCTTTCATGTGTCCCTCTGTGTGAACTACCTAGCACCTGCCAATGTCATCATGCAACTGGGTTCATGAAGCCTGAACTCAGTTCACACAGGACGTGACTCAATCCTGTAGACACATATAACTACTGTGATATGTATTTATTTTGGAAGATTTACATTTTCCAAAAGATAAAAATGGAGAAAATTAGGGCTCTGGCAATAATGTGCAACAAATACAGAGCAGACCTCTGAGCTAGAACTGTGCAAGCTATCTCCCAAACCAGAAAGCATAGAGCTGTGTCAGCTCAACACAGTGCCCAAGTAAGTTCTGCTAAAAGGTGGGTATAATTAGCTTCTGTGCAGCATCATGTCTACACATTTTGTCTGGTTTGAGGGACCTTCCTAGTATTTCTGTCTGAGATATTAATCAGTATAGTGTCAGGACAGTAGGCTCTGCAGTCCAGTTTGCAGTGATGGTGTGCTTTAAATATTACAGAAAAGTAAACATAACCCATACAGAAAAGTCTCCAACAAGCAGGTTTAAAGCAGAAATGTGGTTCTAAGCTTAGTTACAAGTATGACCGTAAATCTTGTAAAAAAAGCAATATATATATATTGACATAAATGTGTAACAAGCATGAACCTATGTGACAAACTGCAACAGTATTAGGCACTGGCATTTACAGGAAAATGAATATAAATTGAATGCTGTTTTAATCTGGCAGACAATGTGCAGGTAGAACCCCATCTTCTTCCAGTTTTAAGCTTTTCAATAAGACCTGATTGCATGGTAGACTATATTGTCTCTGTGTTTCTTCTCTCTCAGTTACTAAATGTTAGTCTGAAATATAATTGAATGTAAATTTGAAAATAACCAAGGAAAAAGATTAGATGTGGAGATAAGGAACTTAGAATAAGATAATCATATTCAGAAAAAAAAAAAAAAAAAGGCAAACCAAAAAAAACCACCACAAAAACAAAACTCAAATAAAATGTTCTTCGTGCTATAGCTTGAAATTTGAGGAGGAGAAATCCTTTTGTTCATCTCTTTGCTGTATGATTCTTTTTTACAACAAAATTCAACACAAAGTGAATCTCAGCTGGTTTGGAATTATATTACCATCTGGGGGAAGACTTTAAAACAAGCCAACCCTAACAGATTTTCACCCAGTCCCTTAAGAATTCTAATTGCCAGGAGTTGGGCATTTCTTAGGAGCAAACTGACAGTGCAATAGTGTGAGTCTGCAAGATCTTGGCTGGAGATACTTTTGATTCATGTGGAATCACCTAGAGCTTGGCAGATATTTTTAATGGTTCTAGTTAGACAGTTTCATCTATACTTCATCTGGCAACTATGGCCAAAGCTGTAATTAACATTGTCAATTCTGAGCATATTCTTGATTATGTTGGTGGTTAAAACCAATGTTGAACAGAGGGGGTCAAGCAGCATGCCTCAGGGGCTCTGTAGTGTACTTCAGAGTCCCTCAATAGGGATTAGCAATTAAGTTACAAGTTCAAATCCAGGAAAGGTCAAGAGTGATTAACACTCTATTGTTCCATTGGTTAGTGGCAAACAGATGTAAAATGAAGAGATGATCAAAATCCAATTCCTAGTAGATATTTTACATCATAAACACCAAACTCCTAATGATCCCTTGCTAGCAATCTGATTAGAATGGACAGTAATTGAACAGGCACAGAGACTGCCATGCAGCCCTCACTGCCATTACCCATAAAAAAAGTACTGCCATTTTCAGACTGAAGGACAAGCTGGAAAATTTCACTCTCTCTGCTTGAGCATTTTGTGTTTTGTTGATATATTTGGAAATCTTTCATTCTGAGTGATATCAGATCATATTTTGGATCAGAAATATAACTGAAGATTATTTTAAATGCTTTGAATGCAGAAGATCCTGCAATTTAAAACTGAAAGGTTTTTGATAATTTTAAATATGTGGATTAATCTGGATTAATCTGACATGGATCTATTGAACAATTAGTTAAATGGTAGTCAGTGAAGCTGGCATAGGATCTGATCCTGCATTATTCAAAGTACATGATCATACCTGAAAATATGTGAGTAGTTTTTAAAAAAATATACCATACCTAAATTATGGCATTACGCATAAAAGCCCCGCCCTTCTCCTTCTTGGAGTAGAGTTAGGGTTGGGTGAGAGGTGGAATGTTAGGGGCTTAGAGTGAGGATTTAGAAGTAGGTTTTGGGCTGGGGTTTAGGCTTCAGGCAATTGTTAAGCAATTGCTTCAGGCAATTGTTTCAGGCAATTGTTTAGCAACTACCATGTTATCACAAAACTGTAAATTCCAAAGCTTGATGTTCTCATGCTATCCTGTAGCTGGTGAATGATAATGATTACAAAGTCCTTCTCATAAACATGATGTCTTTTAGACCTATATGTATGTAATGTTCCCCATGGAAAAACTGCTTTAATATTACTATTACTTCATATTACTATTAATTCATCCAGGATATTACTGTATTTTACTAGATGAAAATTTTAACAACAAAATCCGTAAGATGAGTGCACAAAAAAAAGAAAAGTGGGTGGATAAAATGCCTAAAGGATCTTGTGACATGAACCACCTAGACTTTTCTTGCTGCCCTACTGCCTCTTGTCTTAGATATCTGTACAGCAAACTAAGAAAACGCTCTAGAAAACTAGTAACTTGAATAAGGTAAGTTGTTGCTGGTTTCTAATGAGTTTATAGAATATATATCACTAGAATTTTATTAAGTAAATTTAAAACAATGAAAAATATTCTTGTATTCACTAGGTAGTTTATAGACTACCCAGAGCTGCTGTTGAATTACAGCTGAAGGATAAAGGGGGAATTGAGGGATTCACGTTTTGGAAGACAGATTATATTTGTATGATTACTTTCACTATCATTTTAATCAGAGGACTAAATCTAAAATTTCTCACTACTGAGGGCAGGTGCTACTGCTGCTGGAGAAAACTGGGACCTCTCGATGCTTTATGAGCGGGTTTCAGGCTTTCTGACATGGCCACAATGAGTTCAATAACACAACTTCCTTCTGAGCTGACATTGATTCCTTGAGCCTGCCATCCTTTTTAAAACTTCTACTGGCATTTTGTATCTCAACCAGCTATTGGAATCAATGTTTTTTGGGACATCCTGGATATGACATTGGAAAGAAAAGTTGAGAGATTTGTACTAACTCTTAGCTCTGCAACTGAGTTAGAACATCACCAATATTTCTTCTTTTAGCTTTGCCTTTGCCAAATCTGTTTCAGTAAGAAAGCTCTCTAGGGCAGTGACTATATATTTTTAGTTTCTAGTACACTCTGACCCTGATGACAGGGTGGTCCATGAGTATTGCAGTAGTAGTAATAATATATAACACTAACTGTGGGTTTTGAAATGATGTCTGTTCTGCAAATGCATTTAAAAGAAACACAAGCAAAATACCATTTACTGCCTGAAAATGAAACTGCTAAGCATTTATATTTAAATTAAATGCTTTTATGCGTTCACTGAATGTTGTTTAGCAAGTTTATTACAACAAAAACAGGTTACCTATTGCCTTAGAATGATGATTTTATTGCTTTTTTTGGTGGTTATCTTTTGTATCAGGATTTGGCAGGTAACAAATGAAATTTGCATGTTATGGTTAAATTGTTTTGTGCTACTGGTCAACCACACAGATACAGAGGATGAGACAATGGAAAAAAAGTTATTTTCTTTTAGAGGCAGACATGGGAATATATTAATATACAGTCATCTTGACCTTTCTTTGAAGAAATGTTTATTCTCTGAAAGGCAAAGAACTTAATTCCTCTCTAAATCACTTTATTGAAATCCTGTTCATGCAGGAGGCTATATGAATGGAACTGCAGATAGAATTGGCCAAAATAATCCAGTGCGGTCAAGGTGGTGATGCTTGGAACAGTCTGAGGTCAAGTCAGAATGGGCTCCAAGTATGTCAAAAAAGATGAAAGCTCTCTGGAACTTAATATGAAAAGTGCCTGTTTCTCTGTCCCTTTTCAGTACCACTGCATTTCCTAACCCATGCAGACTTGGGACAAATAATGCGTGTTTCTCCCTGAACCCTGAATTTATTGTACTTTAAGAATATGAAAACATGTTAATGAGTAAATAATGAAGGCCAAACTTGTAAGGGTTCCAGCCTAATTTTTCAGATTCCAGTGCTTTATTTAAATTTCAAAAAAATTCTGGAAACCACAATTTGCAGGTTTACCTTTAGTCTAAGTCCATTTTTATAGACCAATTGACTTTTTTTCACATACTTGAGAAGTCCTTGTGATACAAAGTCAGAATAATAAATTTTACATTTTTATTCTTTATGTAGGAAATGTCATATAATGCTGTCACTACTTTATTACTCTGCAGTCATTCTGTTACTATGCAACTTAAAATATTTCAGCCATCAGCATTTGGAGAAAGTTGGTAGGTGTACAGTACTACATTATAACTTGCCTTTGAAGACTATAGTTCTAGTCACCCTGCCTAGAAATGCTGTTATAGATCAAGACACTGGAGTTAGTTCTGAATCATAGAATGCCCTGGGTTGGAAGGGATCTCCAAAGGTCTTCTAGTTCAACCCCTTGCAGAGAGTAGGGACATCCTCAACTAGATTAGGTTGATCAGAGCCTCAACAAACCTAATGAGCTGAAGAAATGGTAAACTGAAAATGCACTATATCTGCACTGGTATAACCAGTGCTCTAGGGCTCCAATATTTCTGTTTATAAGTTGAATTAATATTTCTTGCTAATTGGGGATTTTTGGACCTTTTCTGAAGACTAGGAAAGTTTCTGAAGGGTTTATAAAAGTGATGCTCAAGTTTTGGTTAAAAAAAGAAGTCCTTCTTTAATTTGAAGGTGCTCAGCAGAAGTCAACAAGCATAAAATAATCCCAAATATGTCAGTTTACTAGACCTTGAACTATCTTGTATTCAGCTTGCTTCAGTACATCTCAATATGAATTTAAAGCAACGTATCAGAACTACTGTATGTTTCAGGATATGACTCATGGTCCTCCACAGACAAGCTCACAGCACTGCTCATTATCCTATAAATCGATGTACTGAATCAATGTTCACATCTTTTCTTGCTAAGATTTTCATTTCAGTGTGAAAAACTTATAAGTTGAAGGAGGTTATTCGTTGCTGTGTCAATGACCAAAGGACTCTTAACTCATCTCAATTTAAATTAATGACCTTAGTGATAGTACTAGCAATTGGACCATGGTCCTCATGAGCCAGATATTTGCATATGGAATTTGATTAATCCTACTGGCTATTAATTTTCACTTTTAATTATATGTGATACCATTGTAGAAAGAAAATCAAATGGCTTTTTTATTTGGCTGTGCTAGGTTCCCTCACAATGTCTCTTCGGATCACCTCAGAAAGGTACCATAGACCTAAAAAATGTTCTGTGCAAGTTCAGGGATAATCATTACAAAGAAGTACCATACTGAATGAATATTACTGGTGTACAAGAGGTAGAGAAATTGATGTATGGTACCCCCTTCTAGTACTCTGTAACTATATTCCACTGAATGACATAATTAGTCTCTTGTGATACATGTGTCCAGAGTCACAGACAGACCAGATATGTAAGCAAATGGGGGTGGTACTTCTCCTGAGGCTACTTGGTCTCCCTGCATCCTGACTGAGCAGATGTACCCTGCCAGTAAAGTCCTGTTCAGGTTTGGATGATGAATAAATTTTGCCTGGATCTTGTAAATATGTGACATGGGGTATCTCTTCAATTTCCAGTAGGACAATCTGTATTTCTTTGACGTCTCTGCACTTTGGGAGCATTCTGAAATGTTTGCATATGTCATAGTCAGGAAAATAATGTGTGGCTCTTGGGTTGCCCAGCAGACCTGGTGCCCATGTGCTGCAGAGCCCAGTAAGAATTAGCAGACCTCAACAAAACCACCAAGAAAAATCTCGATAAAAACTGAGTACCCTCGCAATAGAAGAGCTGTTTAATCTTCCCCTTCCTTACCAGAACAACATTAAACAAACACACCTCTTTCCTCGGAGGTGGATGTTAATGGATTTTGATACCCATTGACTGAATGAAAAAAAGATCAATGCCTATTAAACATAGTTATAAAGGGAATATATTGCTGCTTCTGGTTGAAATGCAAAGAGAAGAAAACCTTATACTTGTGCAAGCTCTTTTTTGTATTTCACAAGCATCTCATACAGATACACAGTTTCTTTGTGTGGAAATGTACATGCTGCCAACATTGGTGGGATCCAAAGACATCTTTGTTCAAATTCAGATTTCTAGAATATACCCATGAATCTTTGTGGGAAAGGACTCAGCTGTATTGACATTCTAACACATTTCCTTGGAAAAATATGATATCAGACACATCAGCAACAACATATTTGGGTAATATGTGGGAGTATTTTAATTTTACTAAACTTATACATCAGCAATGGATGATTGGAAATTGTGTGTAGGAAACGAGTGATACTAATAGAGCATGTTAACAGTGCTCAGTGTCATTGCCCATTATATAGTACCAGATTATCACACATTACAGTCTTTTTCACCATCTTCAGAAGTTATGTGAACCTGTATGAAAATGGACATTTTCTTCAGTGTTGCATATAAAGCAAACTACAGTGCAAATTTTGATTAAAATGTTGCTCTGTGGCCTTTCATATAAAATCTAATTTTATTTAATATTACTTTCTACATGTATGCAGAAAATGGCAAGCCAATGTTAATAAAAGAAGGCTTATAGCAATGTGGAACAAGAACAATAGAACCTTGACAAAATTTGTTTACCTAGCTAGATTTTCATTTCAAAGTTAGCAGCACTCTTATGACACTGACATAATGCAAGGGTCTTAAAACTCTGTTAGACATTTTTAACCCACTTTAATTTATTCCATGGAAGTCTAATCCCCTGCTGAACAGAGATGGGGTGAATTTTCAAAAGTCATAATCCACTAAAGTAAAAAATCTTTAATGACAAAATAGGCAGCAGGCTTCAAGAGTTTAGTTTAAATTCTTTCTAAAAATGTAAAACGTAGGGCAAGAGTTAATAGGATATTTCATACAGTTATATTTCAATCCTTTTCCAAATCTTTGTAAATTCACTTGTATCTCCACCATTAGAAATATGTGGGCTGAATTCCTGTACTTCTAAGGGAAAAAGCAGAAAGCTGTAAAACTGTAATGTGAAGATTTCCACAGCATATTGTGACTCTTTTGGTCTTTCAGTTCCCAGACTATTATATGGCCTAGTGTAATGTTTTCTAAATTGAAAGAGAAATTACATTTTATGAACCAAACACCTTCTATTCTACCTTAACTAGGCAGGAAAATGAAATAAAGCTACACAATACCACACTATGTTCATCCTTCTGCTCCTTTAGAATTTTTACAATTGACTTTAGTGTTGGTCAGGATTTGGTCCGTAAATTGAGTTGAGAGGGTCCATACATTTCTTATATATTCCAAACCCACAGTTTTATGCTGCCTCTTGACTACCACCTTTGGAGCTCCCTAGTTCTGTAGCTTAGACAACACCTTTTTTTTTGACCTGGAAACTCCTCTACTGTCAACCAAAACTGTGACAGCTTTGCCTGGCCTGAGCATTCAGACACCCATCTTCTGCTTGAACCCCACAGGAAAAATCATGCTGCTTTGCTAGATTTTCTTGTAGCTTGCTGGACAAGAATTTAGGTGGCACCAAATTAAGCTAGGAGGTGACTTGTTCAAAATAAACAGAAAGTTCCTCAGTCTGAAGTTAAGAGGTGGAAATACTGTTTGCAGGATGTTTCAGATGCTAGAAGTTTCAGATGATGGAAGTTTGAGAAAGTAACAGGCGTGTTCTTGTGGTATTTGTTGAAAGTTATTAAATTCATAGCCACATACCCAGCTTAAGAAGTTCTTGATCTGCAAAAGTTTGAAGATGGGAAAGATTTTCTGGTAGAAGTAGTATATTCTCTCTCTGATTTTTGTTTTCCTTGAAAAAAACCCAGCTTTTAGCTATTGCTGGATACGTGGTATAGGACTAGGTGGGCTTTTGTTTTGACTTGCTAATCTTCTCAAGCTCTTAGATTAAATAGACAACGTTCTCAGTCTCCTCCAGGCACTTAGAGGAGTCTGGGTGTTTAATTTGGAGTCTGATTTCCACTCTGGATGTTTGTGAAAGGATAAAGAAAGGTACGGGTTCTTACGAAGAGCTGTACTGCCACAGCTGAGAGGGCAGCACTTGCAGAGTGAAGCAGGGAAAAAAAGGGAGAAAGAGAAAAATATCAGTTAGGGCACTGCTACCCAAAGAAATGTCTCCACAATTACAGTCTAAGTCTGATTGATTTCAAATGCAAGTCTATCTTTAGAAGACTAAACACTTCTTTAAAACCTCTTACTAAACATGTTTTGTAGTCACTAGTGAACAAAACAGGCTCAAGAAGACTAGTTTTTCACATTCTAAATACCTGTGAAAATTATTTGTATGATTAAATCAAACCCCAAGGATAACAGAATCGTACAAATCTACACTGTTTCTGAAAGGAAACATCCAGATGGGAAATTTCCTATATGTGAAAGATGGAGCAATACTATCAAGGCTGCACATCTTGCTGCATGAGTAACATGGCACTGGCCTGAGCGTGCTTACAGGTTTATAGGGAGTAGTAGACCTGAACATGACCAGAACATTTTGGAAAATGTTTAAATAGAGGAATCATTGTCCTGCTTCCAGCCTGCAGCCTTTGTGTTCTCTCCATAGTGTTCTCTCCAGGACAAACTATGCACCATACGTCAGATTTTTCTTGCTTACTCTTAGGCATCTAGCTGAAGAGTATTTATTCAATCCTTGAAGGTTCATCAATACCTCATAGAGATAATGGATGTAGTTCATTCTGGTTTTCTCTCTATACTGGCTATGGAATCAAATTAGATTAATAATTTAGACCTAAGACCTTAATTCCAGGTGAACAAGGTGATTAGTGAGATAATTCCTGCCCTTGATCGTAGACCAGACTGGCACAGAGCATGTTCTAACTCTTGCCTAAAGTGTGGTGGTAGGCCACCACCGTCTTTCATCAGTCTGCTACCATTCACAGGACTTGTGGCAGTGTCTCAGTTTAACCCACTCTCAATGTGAATGCAAGGGAGAGGAAATGAGACTCTAAAGCAAAGTTTGACATGACAATTCTTAAGTATTCTCATTGGAAACCAACAACTGAAGGTGCTTTATCACCCTTGCATTTCCTGAAAAATATTTGAGACTTGCTAGTTTTCAGACTTATTTATATTAGGTAACTTACACTGTGGAGAAGAGCACTGTAAAACTGTAACTTTTGCTAGTTATTTTTCTTTTCCAGAGCAGCCTACTGCAATATCTTAATATTTTATGATCAATAACTGTTAAGAATTATAATGACTCTAAACAAAGCAGTGTCTCTACCATTTTATAAGTGCCCTCATCTTTCTGTGGGTACACATTTTCTAATTAGTCTTTGATTCTTAGTCAGATCTCAAACAGATATTGACTGATATAGGCACTCTAGGCACTCTAATTTCAATGATGTTAAATTTCACTGAATTTATATCAGCTGTTGTCAGCTGAATTTATATCAGCTTCTGGTCTTGCATAACCTCCTTTGTGTGAATGATGAAAAAAGCTCCAGTAGCCACATTTTCTTTCAGAACAAGCACAATAACTCATAGATTAAAACAAGAAAAATACAGAATTTAAATCTGAGCTGAGAACAATGGATAGTATTAAGCTGATTTTAATGAATCCTAATGTGGAGCTACACAAAAATTGCACTAACAGTGCATCTGAAGTACAAATTCCTAATTAAAAATAGAAAAAAATATTACCTCTTCTTTCACTTTTGTGTGACAGAACATTCTATATTTTTATGCTTAAGTGAATAACCTGAGTGATTACTTTACAAAATACTGCTGAAAACTTCAGATCCTTCTTTTTCTATGGTCAGTAATGAAAGGTCGCTATACAAATTCTGCAGGGCTCTGTGCCAAGACCTCTACTGTTCAATATATTTGTAAACGACATAGGAAAGCTGAGTGAAAAAGTTTGTTGATGACAAAATATTTCAGTGTAGAAAAGATCCTACACTGAGGAACGGCAGAAAGATCTTACCAGAATTAATAAACAGGCAGTAAATTAAGGAATTAAATTCGGTGGTAGTAAATGTAATGTGAAATATATGAGGAAAAAGTAAATCTCACCTACATATATGAATAGGATTGAGATTTTAAGGTTATGAAACCTCCATGCAGACAGCAGCTCAGTGTTCATTAGTGATCAAAACCAAATAAAATATTATGCATTAGTAAAGAAAAAAGAGTGAACTAATAATAGAAGGCCATTTGCCACCATATAAGACCATGGTTCGTCATTCAGGCACCTCTTACAGCTGCTATTGGAGACAGGACATTTTTCTAAATGAGTCTTTGATTTGATTCTTCATAGCCACTTTTGTGTTCTCATTTGACACTATATCAGGATTTACCGTTGCATTTGTCAGATTCTTCTGAATTTGTATTTTTTCATTGACCAATCCACATCCTTTTTCTTCTCATGTCATGCAGGAATCAGGCTTGTAAGTTAAAAACAGAGGGGGTTGTTTCTGTGAAATATTAATGAGTCTGTGTCCTCCCTTTCTGAAGGGTCAGTTTGTAACAGGTATAAGTACTTCACTGTGTTTTACTCCCCCCTGTTATAATCATATCTCCAGTAACTTTCATTCTCAGTTTCCTTGTTTATGGTCAAATTTCTGTAGAATATTGGCTTTGATTTGTCTGGCAATTATTCACTGAATAAAATATTTCCATGCCCCTAGTAACTTTGTACAGTTTGTAGACAGGTATAGGAAGAAAAACTGATCAAAGACGAACAGTAGACTAAGTCTAGATTTTCCTCCACCCACTGCACAAATCGGATTAATATGAGGAAAGTGAAATCAGTCAAAATGACTTGCTGTGCTGACTTGATAACTGTCCATCTTATAGTTATGTCCATCAGTACTCTCCTACCCATGTTATATCTGAGATAGCTGACCGAGGAAAGAATATTCTGTATTCATTTATACAGAAAATATGCAAGCACAGTGCTGCCAAATCCTTACAGTGCTATGCCAGCAAAAACAATCTTGGCTTTGATTGGTTATTTACCTGAAGAGAGAGATTTTCTCCCTTGAGTATTAGATAGTTTGTTTACATTTTCTTTTGCCCTCAAGTAGTTATACATTCTACATAATTTCTAAACCAATAGTGTATTTATAGGTAATGAACTGTAATAGAGCTAGAATAAAAGGAAAAGAGTGAGAAATCAAGAGGCATTCTGTGTCTCCTTGAGCAACTATTTTTTAAAAATCTCAAATTGGTCAGTCTTAATGTTAATATACATCTGGTTGATTTTACACCAAGAAGAGGGCTGAATTCACCACTTGAGGCCTTCATGGCTTCCCAATATCCCTTTCCAATTTAATTTTCTCTGCTCCAAATATTCAGGTTTGACCTGACAAAGCATTCAGGGCGCAGTGTCTTGAAAGAGAACTCCAAAGTTTCTGAGACAAATAAACTGCCTATCCTTTAGGAAGTTCTAAATGAACTACACATATTCATTAAAATACAATTAAGGATGTTAAAAAATATCCTAAAAAATTCTTCATACTCCAAAAGGTAGGTACAGAGTGAATGGGGTATTCTATTTTAACAGTATAAACTGAGTTTCAGCTCAATTCCTGTGTCTTTTTAGTGACACTTTGGGATATAGTGCCCAGTGAAACCACTGTCTTTGCTCTTTCCTAGACAGCAAAGGAATGGAATAATAATTTGTCATTATTTATTGGAAAAGAGTTACCAGGCAGTCAGATCCTTGTACCTTTTTGATACTAGTAACCTTTACTAGGTAGTGGAAATTTGTACTTTCCATTAAAAGTACAAGACTGGAACCAAAGGTCAGGCTGTTGTGCTTACTGAGTGCTTTTCTACTGGCATTTGTAGCAGTGGATAAACATTTCTAAATCTTTTTGTTCCTTACTATTGTTCTATATGGACAATTCTGACATAATAATTCAAAATGACTTCTAGCTGTAGAATCACGGAGGAATTTCTCCTCCTCAGCACTTTTGCAGTATTGATATATTGCACTCTAATGGTGTAGTGGGTTAACCTTGGTGGACAGCTAAGCATCACACAGCTGCTTACTCACTTCCTTCCCCAGTGAGACAGGGGAAGAGGAAATGAAGAATAAAAGCAGTCAAGGTAAAAAAAAAAAAAAAAAAGAAAGAAAAAAAAAAGTGTAATAAGTGAAGGATAAGTGGAAGAAGAAAGAAGAGAAGAAAACAAAACAAGTGATGCAAGGCAGCACTCGTCACCTCCCATGGCTACCCCCTTTACACCCCTTGCTTTTCCTTTTAATTGCCAAGCATGATGTTATATGGTATGGAATATCTTTGCTTAGTTCAGGTCATCTGTTCAGTTTTGTCCCATCCCAAACTGTTGTGTACCACCATAATCTAATGGCTTGAATGGCCAAGAGAGAAACTGAGAAGGCCTTTATGGTGTGTAAACACTGCTCAGCAAGAGCTAGACCATCAGTGTTTTACCAGTGATTGGGTCAAAAATCTAAACCATAGCACCATATCAGCTGCTGTGAAGAAAATTAACTGTACCCTAGCCAGGCCCAGTACAAGTGGGCCAAACTTTTCAATGTTTCATCTAGGAGTGGCATTTGGTTGTGGAAAAGAAGGCAACTCTGCTTATAGTGAACTAATTGGTAAGGTAGAGTATGCAAGCTTCTGAATGATATGCAAATACAGTCAAGGAAGAGGATGAAAAAGTCACCATAGAATTTGGGCTGCTCAATGTTTTAGACCTCCATTAGACATTTTAAATTGGCTCTTTTTTTCATCCACCATTAAAATAGGTCTGTATCAGTAAGCTAGTTTTCACACTACTAAGTGTAAAATCTCATGGTTTTTCATGATCTTTCCTGTATTATTGCAGCCTTGTGGTTGGAAAGAAGAGAGATGGAAGAAAAATATGGATTAGTTCATGTGAAAATAACTGCTGCATTTGCAGAAATTCTATTACACAGCAATCCTCTATTATTGGGTGTGTGAGTCTCTGAGGGTACATATAGCTACTTTCTATAGCACGTAGTATACTAACAGTATATGAAAAAGCAGTTGGCTGGAAAATGTTAGTGAAGAACAATGAATTCTAGAGCTTTTTTATTAACCCTTATGGGCTGTTTTGTCTAGTGCTTACACAGACACTTCGTTGGGGAGGGCAGGTTTAGGCCTTTAATCATAAATGCAGCCAGTTACCCACAATGAAAATCACAGAGGTCCTGGGGCTAATTGCATGACCAGAAATCTTTCAGGTATTGCAAAATTGATGACAGTAACAATCAATTGTATTTGTTAGTTCAGGTATGAAGCTGTATAGCATGCATAGAATCTGAATCATCCCTTTCCCCATTTCTATGAAATATACCAGCTTTCAGAAAAACACATCTATTTGATCAGTCTGCAGCCATTTCACAAAATACCTCCTTCTTTTCCCGGGTGTTCAGTTTTATACATCTGAAAAAAATGCCTTCTCTTTAAAATGTTTTTATACCACCAGATTGTGTTACATAAAACTTGTAGTGTAATCTTCTGAAATGTAAATCATTGGATGCAGAAAGGAAAACAAAGGAGAAACAAGCTGTTAACAAAGAAAAATATAGTGATAAGCAATCTGTATCCCACCTACAGGTTGCAGGTATTACTAGTTTGCTAGCTAACTGCTTAGATTCATAGCAAGTTGAGAGATTCATGCTAAACAGGCACAGTTTTCCTTTTAACCACATTTCTTTTCTTATTTTGCACTCTTTCCCCATATGCCACAGCAAAATTATATTCTGAGTCTCTTTCTTTCTCCCTGTGACATCTTCATTGCTGCTTCATTAACCAGTGCACCATCAGTGCATTTCATTACAGCTTCTCTCCTGGCTCACTGTGTTGATGCTAAGATGCAGCTACAAACTGGCTATCAAACTGCTGGTTTCTGTCTTATCCTTCCTTCCATTAAGAGGAGGAGGAGGAAGTAATCTCTTTGGTAAAATCCTAAATAAACCCCATATTTTATCTATTATCCTTGCTGGCCCTCCAACCTGAAATGCACCGGGGAGCTATAGTGTGGGATGTGACAGATTTATTTACCTATTCGTTTACTGTAAAAGGCTGGGGGCATACCTCCTATCTGATCAATGTATTAAGACAATTTAGTCTGATTTTATATATGTGCCTTCAACTGACCTTGAAAAAGTACTGAAGTTAATGAAAGCATGCTTCAGTTCCATGATTGTTAGGATCTGAAAAGGCCATACTGTGATAGATATCTTCTGTGACATATACCTCCAGTTGTACTGGTAGGAAAGGGACATGATTTAAATACTATCTGTTTTCCAATGGGTTTCCCAGGTTGCAAATACCCTCAGTTCATTTTTAAGTGAAGAGAAAGGTATAAGTGCAAGTATGATAGAAACATGTAAATCAGTGTCAGAACAGAGAATAATGGAGGCATATTCAGAATCTCTGTGTGGCCATGAAAAGGGAAATAAGAAACTGGATGGCCTCTTCAAAGAAGTTCAAATGTAAAAAATATGGCAGTGTTTCTGGTGTGAATTTTTAGGGGAAATGGGTCTAAGGGTGTGGTTGGTTCCTTTCCATCCACATGCTGCCAACTGCAGCCCTCCCTGCTACGCTCCATCAGAGCTCTCTACCAGTGCTGTATATTAGACAGCTGTGAGGATGCATCTGTTCTCTGTTTCCCACACAATTAAGGCAAAGAGAAAAAATATAAATAAGACAAATTGCTCTGACACTAAATTATGTGAGAAACTACATTTGAAGCTTATGATTCTGTAGGAACTCAGTGCAAAATTTTGTCTTTATTAAAAATGAGACTTTTTTATTATTGCTTTTAAATTGGTGGCCCTATTTATACACAAATTGCTTTCTGTCTTGCACAGATCACTTTTTGGTTTGTGGAGGAAGGTGTAAAAAAGGAGTGAAGTGAGGAAGGAGAAATGCAAGTCATACTAGATACAGAAAAGGCAAATCAGTAGCTAATCTGGAAGGGACTATAAGAAAAGTCTGTGACTTCTCTTGCATTAATTTAGGTACAGCACACAGTATGTACAGCTGTTGATGCACAACGCATTAAAATTTTCATTATTCTATTATTTATAGTTGCAGCTGAAGGTCCCAGTCAAGAAGACAGACCAATGTGTACTCATAAAAGGAGTAGGGAAATTATATTACTACTATTAGATTTATAACGATGTGAACTCTGAGCATGGTCAGGCTGGCACCACCAAGACAGCACCCTGACGGTGGACTCCACAGGCATCAAAAATAAATGAACGTGACTCTGAGGGTGGAAGACATAGACACTTTGCAGAAAGAACATTCAAGCAAAACTACTTCACTCTGAGATGAGAAATGGACAGTGAAAGCCACATAGAAACTGGAGTATGACATGGCTTTGTACCTTAGTTTTTGCAGTACTTCATTACATGCTCATCACTTACAGGCATCATAACAGAAGTTTCAGGCTGAAGAATAATGTAAATGTCTGGCATTAAATCTGAAGGACATTGTAAAAGACTGGTGAAGGAGAGTTATAACTACTTGGAAAGAAGAGGAAAATAGACATTTCTCTTTTGCTGAGTACAGAGATATAATTTAATTTCTCACAAAAAAATAAAAAATCACTGATTTTGAAATATGATCATTTTAGCCTCAGGTGGGAATGATGGGGTTTGATTATATTTCTCAATGTATCTTTTCTTTCTTCTCCTTTCTTTTTCAGGTTACCTGTGTGAATTTAACAAATGGAGGAAAAACAGAACTCCTAAAATCAGGAAGCTCCAAATCCACACTAAAGCATATATGGACAGAAAGTAGCAAAGACTTGTCCATCAGCCGACTGCTATCACAGACTTTTCGTGGAAAGGAAAACGATACAGATTTGGACCTGCGATACGATGCCCCAGAAACTTATTCTGAGCAAGATCTCTGGGACTGGCTGAGGAACTCCACAGACCTTCAAGAGCCTCGGCCCAGAGCAAAGAGACGGCCCATTGTCAAGACTGGGAAATTTAAGAAAATGTTTGGCTGGGGCGATTTTCATTCCAACATCAAGACTGTGAAGCTAAATCTGTTAATAACGGGGAAAATCGTTGACCATGGCAATGGGACTTTTAGTGTTTACTTCAGGCATAACTCCACTGGTCAAGGGAATGTATCTGTGAGCCTAGTGCCCCCTACAAAAATTGTGGAATTCGACTTGGCACAACAGACGGTGATTGATGCCAAAGATTCCAAGTCCTTTAACTGTCGAATCGAGTATGAAAAGGTTGACAAGGCTACCAAGAACACACTCTGCAACTATGACCCTTCAAAAACCTGTTATCAGGAGCAGACCCAGAGCCACGTGTCATGGCTCTGCTCCAAGCCCTTTAAAGTAATCTGTATTTACATTTCCTTTTATAGTACAGATTATAAACTAGTACAGAAAGTGTGTCCTGATTACAACTACCACAGTGACACACCCTACTTCCCATCAGGGTGAGGACCAACACGTGTCTGAGACTGAAGCCTGGGGAATAAAAAAGGTCGTATGACAGGGCTGTAACCTCAAGGAGGAAGGCCACATCTGTTGCCTGGAATGTGTCTACCTGCTGCTGCTGATGTCAAATGGCTGCAAATATGTTAGTGGAAAACAATCTAATGTAATTTTTGCCCAGTCAGCTCCATGTATCAATCTAGTTATAAATCACTATGGATTTGAAATAAAACCATACGCATACACAGACACACACACACACTTTTCAGCTCAATTCTATTGAGATTCCTGTTAAGAGAGCTTTCATTGTCTGATATCTAAGGTTTCAGGATAACCTATCATCAAAGAAAATGTATAAACTAGACAAAGAATGGTTTCTAACTCAGACTGTTATGAAAATCTCTTTGAAAGTCCTTTGAGTACACGCCAATCAATAATCCCCACTCATGCATTCTACTGCTTGGAGTAGCTGTACTGGTAAATAATACTGTAGGAGTAAATACTTGTTAAAATGGGAAAAAAATTGTGTCTAGAGTTCAGTATTCCTTATATGAACACAGCAAAGCATTGTGACTTTTTTTCCAGCATACAGTAGGCACATTCAAGGTGGTGTTAGGTGGCTCTTTTTCCATGGAGTGAGCCTGTTACTAGTAAAGATGGGCAAACATTTGGAATTTACATGTGGGCAGACATTCTGGTTTCATATTTCCCTGACTCTCTTGATCTCTGATTCTTTAAACATGGTTGAGTTTAGGCCACCTAAGCTACTTAAAAACTCTCCTACTGATCTCTAAGAAGGAAAATGCCTGGCAGAGAACATGTAAGTTATAAGTGGCTGTCTTATCTTTATTACAAAATATTGTAACAAATTCAATATCCTAGTCTTCATTTGTATGAATGGTTTGTATTGTACATAATTTAACCAGTGTTATTTGAGCTGCTTATTAATATTAACTTGTAATTGTCTCTCTGCTTGTTATTGGTTAAAAACAAGGAAATGAGGAATCCATTTTATCAATGTAGCTGTAAACTCCATTAAAACACAGAACTATGTACAAAGCATTTATTCAGCTAAAGTATTGTTGAAAGCTATACATATACAACATTACAGTCTGTCTGTATTTAGATATTTTATTTCAAAAAAAATAACTGTACATAAAAATAAAAAATCTTAAAGTTGAGTTTCAATATGTATTGTGTAGACAGTAGTTTAAATGATTCTGACAAGTGGATAACACTCCAAGTTTGACATGGTTTTTAATCTTGTCTCTTTGCATATGTACATATATACATATATTTATAAATTTGTGTGTGTGCATGGTTGTGTGTATATATGTACGTGTGTGTGTGCAAATACATATAGACATATATGTAGAATATATAAAAATTTCTTGGGTCCTATTCCTAGCAAGCAGATCTTATTATTGAAGGGTCTTGCTAACTTGAGTGGAAGCCCCATCTTGGATAAGAAATAACAGGAGCAGGGCTTTGTTTAAAATGATTCCTTATCATTTAGAAGTAGGGAAACATGGAGCCACTCTCTGTGTACACAGGCCTGTCTTTGCCTTAATTCTAGCCTCCACTGAGGCACTGATCTCACTTTATGGAATTAAGAGATCCCTTTCTATGGTAGAAGGGAATTTTCTTCCTATAAACAAAAAGCTCATTACTTTTATACTTTTTTTGGTCTGTGTGTATAGTGGCATATGTTACCCCCAACATCCAGATAACCAGCAAGTATAACAGGTCCATGCCTAAAAGAAGGCTGTCCAAAGAATAACTCAGTATTTCATCTGATAACTTTCAGATTTATCATTCTTGGCAATGCTTTCTTCCCCTTTCCATCCTTACCCCCAGGTTCTGTGCTCTTGTGTCAAAGCTGTGAATGCAGATATGGGTCAGCTTCCAAATATGCACAGCATCATGAACAGCTTCTCCAAAGTCACAATAAACACTCCATTAATGTTTCAAGAAGTGAGAAGTTTGAAACAACTTCCAGTTGTGGACCTCTTTTGCTGAAATATGCAGAACCTAAATGAGAATGAAACAAAGCAAATGGATAACGTTATTGATAAATAAATATTTTCCCATTGATAAATGACTAGGAAAGGAGACTTCTGTATTATTATTGCTTTGGCTTCTTCAAACAGATATGCTTGTGGGAATTTCTTCACTATGACATTTCCCAGGACAAATATGTGACCCTGGACCCTGTGTAGATTTGGAGAAAGAACTGTCCAAGCCATACAGTGCAGATTCTGACCTCATTCAGGAATATGCTGAGATATTTTTTTTTTTTTAATTTGACAGGAATTGTGGTTATACTGGTAGTATTTCCTCATTTGTGCTCTATGGAAAGTAACTGTTCTGAATATAAACCATGAAGTAATTTGTGCTATGACCAAGAGTATAATTTTGGCTCTGTTATAGTCAATAGGAATTTTGCTATTGAGTTCAATACATATTCCAATTTAATAGTATGTAGAATTCCAGTGTTAAATATGAATATCAGTCTTAGCAATCTGTATTAGAACTGAGCATTACATGCTTTATATTCTCATTTTTATTTCCAAAAATGGATGTGAAATACTATTACTAGTACAGTTTCATTATTTTCTTTCTCTTTTAAAACTTCCCATAAATAAATGAAATACATGTATTCTGTTCATATATATATTTATCCACTTTTCAAGTAATATCAATGGAAAAAGGGATTATCCATCATGCTATGGTTCTGATCATTTTAATTGTGGTAGCTGGTACTTCATCTGCCTCTGTCACAGTCAGTCATATTATTTTTTTTATTTCTAAGCCTTTGAAGAACTTGCTATTCTTCATAAGATTTCATGAGTATGAACTAAGAAGAATTATTTTGGTGATCTGGTTGTGAAACTGTGATCTAATATCAAAATATATAATGTGTTACTTAGGTGCTAGTTCACTGCATTTCATTCAGTCTCTTTGGGAAATATTTCATGTTTGCTGACTTTGTTAAAGAGTGCTTTTGGTTTTGCCACTTGAAAAAAGGAATTTAATGAATGTGAATGTGTTAATTCAGTTAGCAATGTATGTATGGGTATCTGGGTCTTGCACATGAACAATGCCTTAATGGAGTGCTAGGCCAGGCAAATGTTGCCTCACTATAACTCACTAATTCTAGACATAATAAAGATGTATATATCTAAAGGTATATTTTTAGGATTAAAGAAGTTGAGTTCTTTATTTTTAAGAAATGAAGAGGCTGGCTTTGTTAACTGTTTGTTTTGGTTTTTTTAAAAAAAGAAAAACAAAACGGCATTCAGAACAGACTTGTTAGGTTATACTTTATTCAGGTAGACCTTATTGCTCTCTACAGTTACCTGGAAGGAGGTTATAGAGAGGTGGGTCAATCTGTTTTCCCACATATCAAGTAATAGGACAAGAGATACACGGTCTGAAATTACACCAGGGGAGGTTTAGATTGGATATTAGGAAAAATTTATTCACAGAAAGGTTTGTAAAGCATGGGAACAGGCTGCCCAGGACAGTGCTTGAATCACCATCCATGGAGGTATTTAAAAGGTGTGTAGATGTGGTACTTAGTGGCATGGTGTAATGGTGATCTGGCAGTGTTGGGCTAACAGGTGGACTTGATGATCTTGAAGGTCTCTTCCATCCCAAAAAATTCCATAATTCTATCATTCTATGGTTTAGTGGTGACCTGGCAGTGCTGGGCTAATTGTTGGACTTTGTGATCTTGAACATCTTTTCCAGCCAGAACAATTCTATGATTTTATTTAAAGCATGCTTTTTGCTGTTTGTGAAAAGAGCACTCATAAAAATAAAACTGTCATTTGTAAAGACATGGTACTCTGCAGAACTGTGGGAATATTGTGTTTCCTTTGGTAGTACACAACTGACAATATGATCTAATATATGTAGCATGATACCTCCAAAATGTTTTATGCATCCTATGCCTAAAAAGAAAACATTTCATTGATTTTTATATTGCCTGCTAATTAGTTGCCCAAACTAACAAGATCACTTTGTTTTGTACAGGAGTTTATTTTCTCCTTGGAATATATATAATTTTTTTGTTCTGTTTGAAGGACAGAGCTGGTGGATCTCTGCTTCAGCTTGGACTGATATCCTGTGTATGATGTACACAGTTTTAAATCCTTTATCTTAGTTTGCCTTTGGAATACAGAAAAAAATATAGTTTTTTTTGTATGTGGTATAAATCAGGAGCAAAACAATTACTCCCTTGAACTTTAATTCTAAGAGCTATCAAAGATATGATTTGAGAAGGTGGAGCATTTGTGAGATTTATTCCTAGTTCAAAGTATCTCAGCCATATGGCAAGTAGAGATATTGCTATGAGAGAAGGCTTTAGTGGTCTGTGAACTTCTGCCTATTGTTAACAGGAAATTAGAGGGACCAAAAAATGTCATAAAGTACATAATTGAAAATGTGGAAATTAGCCATTTCAAAAAGTAAATAAGAGACTTTGTCCAATTATTTATGGAGGGGCTACTGAGTTCCTGGGGAAAAAAACCACTGTATGTACAGATCTGTTCATCACAGAAAATAAGTAAAACCAGAGTTAGCAGAGGCATGAAAACATGAGACCTTCATTTCCTCATCTAGGTCACAGCAAATCTACAGAAAGATGCAAAAGCCTACTTAGAAAAAAATGTCTGTGATATTTATGCTGTATTTATGAAGAACTTTTGAATTTCTTGGGTGGAAGTAGAGTATTTTGACTAGTCATACAGTGGGGACATCTTGAGAATGAAGCTGGAATTTTCTTTCAAGGATATTTCAACAATTGCAACATCCAGTGGCAAATAGTCTGGATTCCATTCTATTGGCTACATTTATAATCCAGAATGTTATTGCCAATGGTGAACAAAAGAGAAATAATAGAACTTGACTAGCAGAGACCATGATGATCCTGAATTCATGACAGTTTTATTTGGTTGAGGCTTTTTGGTATTGTTCTTTCTGTTTCCTTTATTTATTTATTTAATTATTATTTTTTGTTGAAATCTAGAGGTATAAGAAAGACATTTACCTAACAATTATTTGCTTTAACCCACCAAGTGTGAAGTTAATTCATAAACTGTCTCAAGTGAACTGATACATAGGCATATGACATTAAACACACTAGACATTTTTTGCTAATGACCTGCAGGTCATGCCCAGTTATTAATTTGGGCATTCAGTAGCAACACAGCTTCTCTGTCAATGAGAGTAACAAGGAGATCCCCAAATGAATCTTCCATTACTTACAATTATTTAACGAAAATTTTAGCTGATGAACTTCAGTAAGTTAGTTCTAGGTAGCCCTTTGGAAAACAGAAGTAATAATCTTTATTGGATATTTGATGCAAAATTTGGACTGTGTTTTTCTCAAGAGGTCACCAGTATTTTCCAGCCCTATCTCCTGTCGTAGGATGATAATATCTCCTATGTGTATTAGAGACTTACTTACTGGCCACCTTTTCTTTAATCAAAACTACTACAGTGAGAAACATTTTATTAAGTAATCTCTCTCTTTTCCAATGAAGTATTATTTTCTCAAACATTTTCTATCATTCTTCAAGCTCCTATTTTATTCCCCTGCAGACTATCCTGTTAGTGAATTTAGATCCTTTATGTTTTTCTTCCTATTGAGTTAAAAGCATCCTTTTAATTTATTCATGGGAATCTTACAGATTTTCTCCATTATTAACCATGCCAGAAGAACCGAGTTGGTCTTTTCAGAAAACTCCCCTTTCCTCAGTATCTATTACAGTTAAACATGACAAATGAATGAATTATTTTAGATGGAATCCCAATGATAAAGGGACTCATCACCTTTCTCTAGTGAAAGCCCTACACTTTCATAGTTAGAATGGTCTCTCTCAGGTCTCAAAATATTTACTTCTAATGAGCTTTCCACTATTACTTCTAAAAAAAAATGGCAAGCCTTAATTAGACTGCTTTCCAGTATTCTTTCTCATTTGCCATTTGAGTTTTGAAGTAGCAGTCTTCAGATATCTTAGCAGATACAGCATTATTTTCTGCAGCTCTACCTCTTCAGGTCCATTTTTAATATACTTCTAACCTCACAGATGTAAGAGTCACCTGTGAACCTCATTAGCAAATTACTTAGGCCTACTTCTAGATCACTGTTGTGATGTCATGTCTAAGAAATAGTATATTGTTCTTTTCTGACTGATTTCTGGTTTGATTTCATTCCTGGTTTATGTGTTTTTTCTTACTCGGCTTTTTGTTTGAAGTAATTTTGCCTGTTTCAGGTGACTTGTGAGCAGAGCTCAACACTGATGTGTTTTACATATAGGAGCAGATGAGATATATAATTACGTATTTTACTAAAATTAAGCTAATGAGATGTTTACATTAACTCATTTAGAAATACTAAGTAACAAGCAGCAGTGATATTTATAATTAATACTCAGGTAAAGATTTAAGCATGCGATAAAAGAAATAAGTGGGTACTTTATTCATAAGACTAGGAACTGATGCAAAGAAAGTTGTTGCCTCTGATGTCTAAATATCACTAAAAGGCAAAGTGATTTGCTTTGGAAGTACAACATATCAATAACTGAGTTTCACACCATTGCTAGTAAAGACACATGATTTCCATTTAGTTTCCTGCTATTTCCTGTATGTTTCTAGGTAGCAGGCTAATATACAGGTGTAACTGCCAGTCTGTGGGCTTATTCTATTCCTTCCCTTTCCTCTCATTGTCCCCCAGATATTACTGAAATTATTTTTATAAAGGCTTTACATTGTATTCCCTTTGCTGCTCTTATGTGGCTTAGAACATCTGATGGCTAGTTGTCAAAAGAAGGCAACTTCTGTTATCTTAATTTCCCCTTTAATGTTTTGAATTTGCAAAATTCCAGAATGCTTAATTTATCTAATTGGTATACTTTAAATTTACTCCCCAAACTTTTCCTATCAGGTACTGATTTTTCATTTCCCATTTTTAGATCTTTTCCATCTACTGTCTATGTGGAAGAGAAATGTAGTCAACGCAAAGGCTTCTCTTTTTTTAAGCTATCTGGGTCCTTGTAAAAGATGTGTTGAACCCATTATAACATGCAAGCTGTAAATTCAGTATAGAACCTGTTCAATGATTTAAATTATATATGGATAACCAGGAGGCACACAGAACACCAACTATATAAAGAAATGCAAATGTATATTAAACCCAACATGTATAAATATAAGCATAATCTTACCTACAATTGTAAACAGCATGTTTATTTATCAGTCTTTTCAATTATAACTTTAATATTCTAATATCTTTTTACATTCAGAGGAAATATGGAATATAAGTTAGATGAGACACTGAAAACTAGGTGGCAAATGATTGGACATAAATTAAGTCGCAGTAACTTTCTCTCAAGCTTCAATCAATAGATTTTGCTGCCCTACAGCTAATTGCAAAGAATATATTTGAGCCAAGTACACACCACTAGAAGGTCTACATTTTAGTGTGACTCCTATAGATTTCAAGAGATAAACTAAAGGGAGTTGCAAAATTGTCTAATTCTAAGATCCTGCCCAGATAAGGTTCAAGAGCCCTTAGACCACTCTTAAAGATGTTTGTCTAAACTATGAATTGTTTTTAGGACTCTCCAGTGTGCTTGATACCTTGTTCTCTCACGGTAATGTGCCCCAAAACATGCTTTCCACAGGGGAACCTACTCTTGTAACCTGGCACTCTTATTTTCTCTTTCTCTCCCTGGCTCCTAGAATTGGCATGTCTTTATGTTAGAGATGGAAATAATAAATGCATTTCTCCTTGCTCCCATTGTTGACCTGATCTTATATCACCCAGGATGCTATAACTCAATGCTTCCAAACAGCTAGTATAGAAAATCACCATTGCAAACAATGTACTTCCTTCTAAAGCATCTTGGACTGAAAAAAACCCACACAGCAGGTTCTTTTATAGCATTCTTTTACATCTTTGAAGGTTGTTACCAGATTCAGTCATAACCCATAGTTTTTATAGGCTAAGTAGTCTCAGCTCTTATAGACAGCATTCCAGTGACTACTCTAAAATCTTCCTACCATTTCAAGTGTGGAACCCCAGAGGAAACAGACTGTTCTGGCTTATATCTTACCAACAGTGAAAGAAAGCAAAATGTGAATAATTCTCTTCCCTTTCTTTCTGTATACAAGTACCAGTGTTGCACATAATACCAATATTGTAGTTATTTTTCATTTATCACTGACTATGCTGGTTATTCTGACTACAACTTGTTTATGCAGTAATGCTGTCCAACCTGTAATTCCACATTTCTTATTTATGCATTTGATTTTTTATGCCTAAGGAAGTACTTAAACTGGTAAATTCCAGTAAGACAGGGTACCAATATACAGCACACTAGCTTCTCTCTGCCATTTTCCCCTGTGGATACTTGTAGCCTGCACTAATGCTGTCTTTGTGTGACATTTGAAGTAGACGACATCACACAGAGTTATACTTACTGCTTAGAAAGACTGTCAGCATGAAAAGTTAGTATACAGCAGCAAATGTATTGTGAATTCATAGTTTAGTTTTCTGTACTAATCTGCTTGTGTAGACAAGCCCCGAGTGTAGTACTCTGCCTTTGTTTCTATTGAATTTCCTGTTATTGATTTCAGACAATTCCCCACACTTATTAAGATGATTTTGGCTTTCAATAATGTATCTCTCCCCTCTCCTTTTCCTTTTCAAAGTTACAACATCAGGTCATCATAGTCTTTAATGATATTGTAAATAATTGCAAGATGTCACAAGTGGGGTCTTAATATTGCCAGAATAACCAAGATGGCATTTTTACAGTTACAGTTTTTTGACTAAACTCATACAAGTTTAAATAATGATTAACTGGGAACTAAATAGAAGTCTCAACAGATCAGTCACTGGAAGAGAGAACCTTACTGTGTTGAGATACTTTTATTATTTATCTTCTTTTGGAAAGAAAGAAGGTCATAAACTTTAAGTAGATTTTTGCATGTAAAGTCAATGCAGAAAAATGTTTCTCTCAGAACTAAAGACAACTGAAAAAGGCCAGTTTCCTTCTCATATTAATGAGGAAAATAGTTCTCTAGAGAAGGATATCTGTGGTTTTGTTGGGATTTATGCTGACAGTTCCTACAGGATCAGAAGTAGCTGTTACCTCTAGCCTGTTAGTATGTATGTGTTACAAATACAATCTCTGTTAAGATTCCAGTTTGAGCAAGTGGCTTTTGTATAACTCTAAAACAATATCCTACATTTTAATGGGTACCACATGCTTAAGAGAAGCTATGCAAGGTTGTGTTTTGTGTTAATACTACCTTCTCATTGAAAAAAGGATTTAAACCTTTATAAATATTCACTTTGATCATCATTAAATTTTGTTCATTTGGTTTTAAAATGAATTTGATCTTTCATAAAAAAATTAACTACAAATATTTGGAAGACAAAACTCAAATAGTGCTACTCTTTACACCATTTTACTATTAGCTTCATGTGAAAACATGGAGTAGCTTCATGTGAAAACAAAGGTGCAAGTCTATCTGATTACTTGCAGGCAGAGACAGATTTTGCCAGTGCTCTGATTGGAATGGATATGAAAAGAAAGTCACATAGCTGCATGAATACACCCCACTGTGCTAATAAACCTCTGTGAGGGCTTTAAATGTGAGAACCTCACTGAGGCGATAGAGTTGCACAGCTTTCAGACTGGAGGGAGGTGAGTTCACAGGATAAGTGAAGTCAGTTCAAGCCCGTCTGTAAAAAAATACATGCAAATTTGTGGACCCTGGACTGGAACATGGGAATTGATTTTATTTAACACCAGTCTCATTTCTGCAGTTTGCCAGTTAAAGAAGTTTTCTGTTTCTTCTTCTCCTGGCATGTTGTCTCCAAACTCTTAGTCTTATCTTTTTCTCTGAATCAGATATCATGACAGCTGCAGTATAAATTGAATCAGCCCTCAGTCTTTTCTTTCCTTCAAAGTACTGAACAAAGATTTCCCTTTTAAAATACACAGGGTTCATCCTCACTATTCCTGTGAGAACCACCTGGCTACAACACTTGCCTAGAAAGAGAAAAATGTGAATGAAGTTCTCTATCAACTGTCCCACTGTAGTTGCATCTTCTAAGGCTACAATTCTTCTTTTCTGTTTTATGTGCTTTTAAAAAGCCTTCCAGATCACATGCCTTCAAGAATTTGAAAAGAGAAATGTCTCAGGCTTAGGCGTATTTTAGGTATTAAAATATTTGTTATGGCCTGTACTTAAGCAGAGTGGGAGCTTTCAATTTTCCTGGAGTTTTATTATTAAAAATTGTGGAAATTGTAGATTTTACCTCCTCTCCTGGCAGACAACAGCTAAACAATGGCAATTTTGGCCTGAAGTTTTCTGGGAAAGGGGGGTCTGACTATTTGAGGTGACTATTTGACCAATCATCAGTTAAGCAGGAATTTTGTGAAATTTTGGGTTCAGTCATAAGGAGGCCTGATGGCCTCCAAGGAGCATTTGTCCTTCTGTGAACATAATCTCCATGGCTTAATTAAACAGAGGAAAGACCATTTAGATTGCAATGGAGGGTGGTGTCTCTTCATTTGTTCACTGATTAGTCAATATACTCAGAGTTTATTTGCAGTGTTGTTCACTATTAGAACTAAAGTATCAATTATTCTTAGTTGTCTCACAGCCTGACCAGCAGAAATTGGCTCATTTCCTACAGAAATTCTGTCAGAGGTGAGTCCTTCCACTTATTATTTTTCTGTTCTTATTAGTCCTGTTAACCATCAGCCTCCATGGGGGCCAGTGTGGAACCTCATCTTGCCAAGGATTATGCCTCTGGGAGGAGACAATGACTGCTGAGCAGCTCTTTTGTGTGGCTCCACATCCAATCTTGTGTCCATACAGTCTCTTCTCACTCATGCTGCTTTGTTCTGTTCAAGGAAGGAAGATAGATCTGCCTCTTTTTCCTACTTATGTCCATTTCTACATGCCCTGTATGAGGATCTTCATGCTTCCCTCTGTCCTGTTGTATTAGGTCTGACTGAGCTGGAGTTAAGTTTTCCCATAGCTCCCAGTGCTGTGCTTTGCATGGAGAGCTGGAAAGGTGCTGATAACACACCCGTGTTGTGGCTACTGCTGAGCAGGGCTCGCACAGCACCAAGGCTGGTTTTCCCCCTACAGTGGGATGAGGTGGACAAGATCTTGGGAGGGGACACAGGTAGGACAGCTGACTCAAACTGACCAAAGGGATATTCCATACCATATGATGTCAGCTCAACAATAAAAGCTAGAAAAAGGAGGAAGAGGGCAGACATTCGCTTTTCCTCTGGAGCAACTGCTACGTCTGGAGCCCTGCTTCCTGAAAAGGGGCCAGACGTTGCCTGCTGATGGGAAGTAGAGAATAAATCTTTGTTTTCTTTTGCTTCCACACGCAGTCTTTGCTTATCATTAAACTGCTTTTGTCTTAACCCACAAGTTTAATCTTCTTTTCTTGCCCCTGGTCCAGCTGAGAGGAGGAGCTGGGGGAGTGACAGAATGTCTTGGTGGGCACCTGGTGTCCAGCCAAGGTCAAACCACCACACCCCTTCACCACTGCTCTAGACAATTATGTAAGGGCCATTATTGCACATATTCCACTTTCAAAAAAGCTGTTCTGCTGAAAGATGTCAACATTTCTTCATCTACAATTACGGGTCATTGTTTTGAAGTTTCTGTAAAGAGCTATTGAAGACCATCATTATTGCCAATCTTTTCTTTGTAAGTTTGAACTATCAAATGCCCTTAGTGTATTGAAAAAAATAATGTACAGACAATCTGAATCACGAAGTAGTAGTTTGGAAGGTCTGTGGACTGAAAATAAATTGCTGGTTGTAAGAGATTTGGCTGTAAATTCTGTCTTTCTGCCAATCATTTGAAGTAACCTAACTGGACATCATCTGAAAAGGGTATGGTGTGTTTGATTTAAGTGTTGAGATTTTCCTTTGTGTTTATTTTCAACTATGGAATGAGATACCATGCTCTAGCATTCCACTGTTCAGGCAAGTCACATTGCATCATTTTCACAGAGGTATAGTTAAAGGTCAAATTTACACTCTGAGAGATTCAAGTCTTCTGTGTATTCACATTGGGACAGTTTTTTGGTCTGTATTTCCTGTCATTCTTTGTTTAAATAAAAACACCAACATGATTCAAAGTCCTTAATTTTGGAGCAGTCTTGAATGAATGTCTGACTGTTCAAGTCGTACCTAATTTCAAGTGCACAGAAATCTATGACAATTCACATTGGAGTCACTGTATTTTCTATCAGGATTTTAGGGAATATTACCAGAATCCAAGGATATCACAGGATCAATAAGCGGGTAACTGTCACATAGACTAATATTCCTGAATCTTCTCAGTGAGATGGACAAGATAAACAAATCTGTCTTTCCTTTCTCTGTCTTTGAGAGGAAAGATCTAGTCAGGGATATATTACTTTGTGGCTTGTCTTCCTCATTTTCAAAATAAAATCTCTTCATCCCACTCCCAGGGAACATGAAGAGTGTGGTCTTGATACTATAACAGGAACAGTCCTGAAAAAGGTTTTGTCTCCCTTCAGACCATTACAATAAGAGGAATGGAACTATTGCATTTTGATGTTTGTCATGCAGTTATTTATTATCTACTATTTATTGCTTACTACTTATTACTTACTATTTGCATAATAGGATCTGTGATCGCAGCTGTTATGCATCCACAAACACAGACAGACCCTATCCCAGAACCTAGCTAAACTGAGACGGTATGTATGATAAAAAGAAAGGTTAGGGAGGAAGAGGAAGAAAAGGAGATACTGAGATGCTGCATAGTATCTCAAAACTATCCAAGTGCTTCTACACCCTATTACTAGGACAAAATATGTCTCTCATAAGTATGCTCTGAACCAGTATCATCAACACCTGATACCTCGTAAAATGAAAGCCTTGAGGATGAAAATAGGGGTACACAGTAAAGCAACACTCGTACACAGTAAAGCAACACTCAAGAGAAGAGCAGTAGAATAACTGTGAAAAAGAAATCCAGCATAAGAGCAACACAGAAAAACCGATAATACAACCTGTCATCCTAATCCAGTCACTACAAGGTGGGTTTCTGTACTATGCTCCCTTATATACTATAGATAAACCCTGGGTTTTTAACCTCATTTGGTTTCCACATTTACTTTCTGTTCCCCTTCCCCTTAAAGAGGTGAAGACCTATCTGAATATGTAACTTCCCCCCCCCCCCCCCCATGTAAATTTAATTACTAAATGGTCTGATTTCATCCTGACTGGCAACTGAACTTAGTTTTGTTACAGTAAGGGACACTGCAGAATGCTATTGCCCATATTCCAGATTCAGCCTAATTCTCTCTACCACAGTATATGACAATCATGTAATCATTTTCTGAGACGCTTAACTGTATCTTTGCACCTGGGTAAGATGGGACTTCTTGCCACCAAAGACTCCTAAAGGCTGCCACAAGATTAGATATTTCCTTTATTGGGCACAACAGTACCTCAGGAACTGCATGGCCAGAGGCTGCCACTAGTACATTACCCTTCTCACTGGTCTAAGCTGGGCAGGCTGGCTCATACCAATAAATCCATTTAGAAGCAAGGAGTGTTAGCAAGGACACAGTCACACAGACCTGTCTAAATGGCTCTAGAGTCTTAGCCAGATTTGATGACTCTGGCTTGAAGCTGGTCTATTACAGTCACTACCTGCCCAAGGAGACTGGCCATAAATCTTAAAAAGTTGGCACTAAGGATTTACCCACTTGAAGAGCAGAACTTGCAACATTATCTTCTGGAGCACCTTCTATCAACTTCCAGCAATGTGAGAGATTAAATGTTCTCATTGCATTAAATTTCACAGAGTTGCATTTATCCTGTAAGTAGTAAAAAATGCTCTATTACATGAAAAGAGTTATGCACTTCTTTTTTTTTTTTTTTTTTTTTTTTCAGATCATGTATCTGCTACCAGACCTGTCCTCTTTATTGACAGACAGGAGCTTCATAAATTGATAAGCAATTTCTGTTTCTATGAAATGCTAGATATTGTGGTTCACTGACTACTTGAGTTATACTGGGGTAATTTGGCACATATCAAGTAGAAAACTCAGTAAACTGCTCATTCACGGTTTTCTGAGTTATTTGGTCTTTTTTTTTTTTTTTTTCCCCGAGCAATTCATTCTACTTATACTAAACATGCTGACTATTATCTATTGCAGTCCTTGTGATTATCTGAATTTTTAGTACATTTTGTGACAGAAACCATCACAGAGCCTGAAAACATTTCCATCATTTATGTATATCCAGATAACTTCAAGTGATTTTCTTCTAATACAAGTTTTATTTTTCATAGCCTTAAAGAATATTTGATATGCTTTTGACAACATACTAATTTTAATGTGTAGTAGAAGAGCTGCTGTGGGTGAGTACAGTCAGTTTTGTAAAAATATTCAGCACAGCCCACATTTGGCTCTTTATTTTTGATATAAAGTCTAAATACTGCATTTCTATTGAAAATCATCTTTAGAAAACATATTTCAGTTCATTTCACACTGTGTTAATTGTGTAACACGCTGTAACCATTACCTTTTACCAGCCACAGTTGCTCATCTAATGGGAAATGATGACTTTAACAAGGAGTTATTAGATCTGTTTGATCTGAGAATGCACATGTGGACAATGGGGGCTGCTGGCTGGAACATGCATCATTTTCTCCCCCTATGAGTACATAATTGAATTGCTAGTCTCATTTTAGGAATTAAAAAAAAGTGTCGGTAAGACTTATGTTTTGTTGCTAACCCTACTGAGTGGCAAATTTTATTTAAGATTTCTAACTAAATATGGGTCATTTAGTGTTACTTCAAGGCTAGTTTAAAATATGTCATAGTTTCTAAGTGGAAAGCAGGTAAGCAAAGTTGTAGGTTAGAAAAATTCTGGACTATTTCATTAAATAGAGCTACAACTTAAAATTTGATACTGAATGTCAGCATCTCAGATTTTTACTACAAACAGCAGGAACACATGCAAGTATCAAAAAGTAATGTTTGATACTAATGAGAAAACTGTCTTTTCAACACTATTGTTTTAAAAAAAGATGTTTTTGTTTTTGTTGCTTGGGGAAGTGAGAGACTTACAGTCTTGTTGTGAGACAAATGTCCCATGGGAGCATAAGCCCTGAATGTACCATATTTAACTCTGCCATTGCCATCTACTCTTTTCTGGTGGAAGAATAAATTTTTGTTTTGTTTTGTTTCAATTTCTTTTTTGGTCTAGGAATTGAGAAAGAGAAGTGAAAGGCTAAAATGACTTGGGAAAAGTCTAGTTCTCATAAGCCACTGAGTGATGTAGCAGTTTTGGGATATCTACCCTGCACTGCTGTGAGCAGAAAAGAGAAGTCTCTTTCCTAATTGAAGTTTCTCCCATTCAGCAGCTATACCAGTCTCAACAGAGCTCTTAGTCCAAGCAATCATCCCATCCTGAGAGCGTAAATGCACTTATTGGAGTGGACCTGAACTGATGTGACTGTTCTGTCTCTTTCTAAAAGATCCCACCACAAGCTATAGCTGCGGCCTTAAATGTCCTTGACAGTCATTTGCTAGGGCTTTCAAAATAATTCAGACTCTCAAAACAACTGATTGGTGCTTAGATTGATCACATTGGTACTGCTGCTGTTTTCACAGCTATAGCTACAGCCTAACCTCCCAGGTGTTCAGTTCAGTTAGGTGTATAGTCACCTATAGCAACTGGGGGCTTCAAAGCAACCAAAGCACTGCTGCAATTTTCCCTACTGATTAGCTGCTCAGAGCACTAGCTCTAGCCTTGAGGCCTTGAAGAACTATTACAGAAGCTGGGAACATCTAGTTTGTGAATGATATATAATTCACATAAAGTGTGTAACACTTTCTATCCTGTAAACTCTGTAGCAGAAGGGGCAGATTAAAGTCCTTAACAGCTGGAACAACTGCATAAAAAGAAATACTATGTATTTCGGATAATTTTGAAAAGGAATAGGAGATACATGAGTCAGAGAACCAGAATCACAAAACTGGGGAGGTTGAAGGGACCTCTGGAAGTTATCTTGTCCAACCCTGCTGAGGCTGAGTCACCTAGAGTAGGTTGGCCAGGATGAGGTCCATATGGCTTTTGAATATCTCCAAGGATGCAGAATACACAACCTTTTTGGGCAACCTGTGTCAGTGTTCCATCACTCTCACAGTAAAAGTGTTTCCTGATGTTTGACGGAACCTTTTGTGTTTCAGTTTGTACCCATTGCCTCTTGTTCTGTCACTGGGCATAGCTGAAAAAAGCCTAGCTCCATCTTCTCTACAGTCTTCTCTTAGATATTTATGCATGTTGATGGGATTCCCCCTGAGCCTTCTTCAGTCTCAGTAGCCCCAGCTCTACATGTATGAGGAATGCTTCACTCTGGCACTTCATTGAACTGTCTCCAGCATGTCCATACATATTTTCTACTGAGGAACTTTGAACTGGACCTAGTACTCCAGGTGTGGCCTCACCAGTGCTAAACAGAAGGGAAGGATAACATCCCTTGACCTACTGGCAACACTCCTAATGAAACCCAGGACACTTAGCCTTCTTTGCTGCAAGGTCAAAGTCTCTTACATTCTTAAAAAACGTAACTAAAGATGCTCAACATGCTGTTTTTTCACTCTTTGTGTAGTCTTCCAAATGCAAATAATTAAATATTATCATGCATAATTTTATTTTTTAATTTCAAACCATCTGAACTAGGTATTGCACTCAGCGAAGAACAAACAGAAATAAAAAGTTGTGTTGAACTGAAGACAGTTCTACACTCTGGTGCACCTTTATATGCCATGGTGGTTGTATTTACTTCAGTGTAACCAGCCTTGTATGGATAAAACCTTCAGAGTACAAGAAATTACTCCATCCTCTCTCAGACCTCTTTATCTAGACCTATGTACAAATAATAACTAACAATGCATTTTGAAAATTTCTAAATTATTATCTGAAGCTTATTTAAACCTCAATATATTAGTTTTTCAGCAGAATTTGACTCATTTCAGCAGACTTAAAATGCCCACATCTGTTCAATAGCAAACACTTTGGATTTTCAGTACCCTAAGACATGCATGCACAATGAAAGCTCAATAGAAATATAATCTATGTATCTCAACAGCTTACTTACAAAAGTCACATATTAGATATCTAAAATTATGTATTCAGATATCATGTCTGATTTTCAGTAAGGCAAAGCACTCACACCCACCTTGTAACCAGTGCTGGAGGTTACTGATATTAGCCACTCATGACTTGCTGTACAAAAAAAGAATACCTGATATTTCCATATTCAGTGAAGGCATCAGTTAGTGGAGTCAAGTTACTTCATACTTAATTGTTCTCTTTCAAGACTATCATGCCATATTTTGAATATAAAGACAATATAAAGTCATTCTGAATACAGTGAGATACTGTATTTTCCTCTGAAATTGGTATTATTTTGATTCCTCTCTCACTCTCTGCTTGGCTTTGAGATTCACTGCCTCTTAGACTATGCTATGAGAAATGTCATTGCATTTCTGTCAGCTTAATGGAAATATTTTTGTAGCTTTGATTTTTCTTCATTACAGTGTTATTTATTTAGCTTATATGATGGAACACTGATAAATCGGACTTTGCTCATATTCCATATAACACTGGTTTGAATTACGATGCTCAAACCTCCCAGTAAGCAAAAGCAGAACTGGAGAGATTACATCTTTGATAAGATTACAATCCCCTCTTGTAAGTAATATTAAAATTGACTCTCTGAATATAATCAAGAATTTGTCCGGTTATCTTTAATTGATCTCCCTAGAAAGATAGTGCAGACTGCAAATGAAATTACAGTACATTACAAATCAAAGCAACAATATAAAATCAGAGAGTAAAACAAAATAGCAAACTGTGCCTATCTTGATCCTTAAAAGTTATAACGTCTCTAACTGACAGGAGAGGTCATCTCCTGGTTACGGAAACAGTAAGTAAAGTAAGACATCTAGGACAAGGCAAAATGTCATATTCAATGTCAAGACATTGAAAAATGTTTTCCTTCTTTGTGGGTATGGTTAGGTTTAATAAACCTGTGAAGAAAATCTGAAACAAAAGTACTATTTCCATAAATATTGGTTTAGATATTACCAATCACCATGGATTCAAGATATTTAATTTTCGTTGATGCCTTTATCTCATATCATTCCATTACTCTAATTTAGGCTCCTGCTGCATTTTCTGAAGCCACAGGCTTCAGCTATTAAAAAAGTTTGTAATCTGTTAGGCCAGTGGCTTATAGGTAGGTGTTTGGAAAGTCTCTCAAGGTCCCTTTTAAGAAGTATGTGCTTAGTCCTGTGGTCTTCTCAGTCATCGCCTTTCTGAATGCTGGTAAAGATATACAACCTGTTGTTGATCCTAGCGTGAGACGGTGGCCTTGCACAGTTTTGGCCAACTCTTGGCGTTCTCAGTTCATCTTTTCTTATAGATTCAACAGGACCACTGGTCACTGCAGGATACCAGTTCTTGGGAGACTGTCACATGCTAAGTCTCAGGATATTCTTTTAATTTCTTCAGCGTGCTCTTTTCCTGTTATTATTTCTTAATCTGTACCCATAGATACCTAAAGAAATTATTCACACATATCCACAGATAAGGGGTATTACCTTTTTCTTCACTAAAACTTGGCTATTTCGTTAAGTGCATATAAGTAAAGTGGTGAAGAGGTTTTCCTCTGTAGCCTGCCAGGAAGTGCTAACCAGGTTTATGAAATATCTTTCAACAGTACTGATGCATTGCAGTTGATGTTTATGCTAAATCTCTCCAGTGAAGTCACCATTAGGTTGCAATATATATATACATATATTTATAATTAGTTCTAGCTGTATGTTTATGTTGATATTCCTGTGACTGCATCTTGGTAAGTCACTGTTTTGTAGGCCATGAAATTGTTGCTTTATTTATTTCATGTCTTTGTCATATGCTGTGTGTTGGTGTATGTACAGGTATATCAGAGCATAAGGAGATATATGTAAATACATGGTGAAATTCTCTTTGACTAATAGTATATCTACAATGATTAAGTGTCCTGTCTTATTGCAAGTAAACCAAAATGCTTAAATACTTGGTGTGATAGGCTTAATAACATTATTCATGACATTGTGCTACTAGAGTACTTAAACACCCCCCCCCCCCCAGCCACAGTCACCTAGTGTATTGGGAATTGTGCAAACTATTAAATCAGCTGAATAAGAAGTTTCCTCTTTTGTCCATTTATTGTCAGTGATGTTTCTCCATGGATAAAAAGAGGAAAGTTGTGTTCAATGTATCTACATACAATTACAAGTGTAACACCACCATACAAATGTTTCAATACCATATTCCATATTTGTGTTAGATAAAGGATTGCAAGGTCATTGGAAAATTCAGGATGGAAGGAGCACTCTACTTATGGTTAACTATGAGCTCCAGCTAGGATAGCCATGGCTTTATCCAGCTGGTTCTTGAAAATCTCTAAAGACAGAGACTGCTCCACCTCTCTGGGCAAACTGTTTCATTTCTTAGCTGTCCTCAGGGTGAATTTTTTTCCCCCATACATCTAGGCTGATCTCTGTTATTTCATCTTATGTCTTTGTCATCCTTACGATGTAAATGGGCTCTGTGAAGAGCCCTTCTTGATGCCTTCCTGGCATTCAGGTTCTCCCCAAAGCCATCTCTTCTCAAGGCTGAATAAGCCCAGTTCTTTCTGTGACTACAAATTGAATTTTCATGAATAGTCCTGATATTCTTATACAGAGACCTGTAGAAAAATTATTTTTTATATTATTTGACCAAAAAGTCAGTTTTTGTTGAGCCTATGTATGCCTCATTGCTTTGAGGTTCATACTCGCATCAAATGTAATGTGCTGAAAGGTCAAATAGTTCTAAAATAGATATATGTCTTAATATTTTTTTTGTAGTTAAAGTGGAAGAATTTAGAACAGTGAGAACACAGAGTTCCTTGTTTTATTGCTTCTTATGCTTACGAAAGCTATGAAATTACAGAGTTTAGTGCAGCTGACAGCTATGATTATCATCCAGAAACAACAAAGGGATCTTTATAAGGTTTTTCTGAGTCATAGGAAAGAGGTGAAATCCACACCTGACTGGGTGACAGCCATTACAGGTCTGTAAAGTCCTACACTCTTGATGATGGAAAAACTGTTCTTAGATGCAAGATATAGCATTTTGCCACAGTTCCTCTGTGAGACTCCTCCAGGAGAATTTTGAGACACATTTCAAACTACATGAGCTGGTCAGATTCCTTACCAAATCTTTTCAGATTCTAATCTAAAATGATTATTCAGCAAATGTAATTGTTCCTTTCTGGTTCACTAACAGACAAGCTAACACTGATTATCCAAATCAGTTCATAGTTATTTAAAATACTATTTGAAAAAAAATTACTTCATGTCAAAAAGAATTTTCACTCTGTACAAAATACAAGCTCTGCCTTGAAGAGGTCAGGATTAAATCTAAGATGGGTCACAATAAATGCAATAATCAACAAGTCAGGCAGAAGAAAAAATTGAAAGGATAGCTGAAAAAGTTTAATACTGTCAAGGCTTGTCACACACACACACAGAGCTCAGTAGTTACAAATCACGTAGAAGTTTTGCCTTGTTTTATGTGCCTGGCTAGAAGGTTCATTTCATATCAGTGTGTGAACAAGCTGACACAGGTGAAAGTGTTATAATCAGTCCAGAGATTCTGGATTTCAATGACAAGAAAGGTATTTCCTCACATGCACTTTGCAGCTACAGTAATTTTTTCCATTTACTAGGTTGATAAAGCATTTGACTAAATGAAGCTCTGCAAGGGTTCTGAGTGTTAACATTCAGTAAAAAATATAGAATTTACTTAATGCTGTAAAAGTACTTGCATTTTTCTCTCTTTACCATCTGCATTATTCTAGCTATCTGTTAAACGGGACAACTTCCTTTTTAATGTTGTCAGTATCACACTGTAAAAGCCACAGCTCAATGCAGTTGTTGTGTTTGTCTCTGTTCTCATATCTAAAATTTGCTAGGACTTACTCTTTAATACTTATACAATAAGTGAGGCTTTTCCATTTAATAAATTAGTTTTATATCTATGGTCTGGAAATACATTTAAAAAGAACATTCCACTTTTGCTGTTGCATTTCAATGAACTGTTTGGAGAAAGACCGCTTGTGGTCAAAGAAATTTTCAAAGCAATTAATGACTTTTTTTTTTTTTTAAATATGTTAATCTCACCCTTTATAAGAAAGCTGAAAATGTACATTCTATTACTGAACATGAACTACCCTACAATGGATACTCCAAACTCCTAATAGCAATTTCTAGGTCCACACTTTAACTCAAAAAATTAACAAATATCCTATAAAAACATGATTGCCAAAATCTAGTGGACAAACAATAAAAAAGATGAGGTAGACACAGTAACATTTGAGGTTTCTAAAAAATGGTTGAGGTCAAATTAGGCTGAAGGTAGAGCCTTCAATGGGAACAGTAGCAAAGTTCAACTTCCCAGTTATAAATTGGAGAATAACTACTCCTAAAGATAGTAGGACCTGTATATTTTTGTGTAGTCTTCCAAATGCAAATTTCTTAAGGAAGTAATCATACAACCAAGAAAAAGGCATGTTATTTCTTTTTGATAAGTAATAAAGATCTTTTAGGAGACTCAATCAAATAAGATGACTCAATAATGATAATAACTGGAAAATAAACAAAAGCAAGTTTATGATTTTTAGATTTAAAGGAGAACTTTGAAGTTTGGAAGCAATCTGAGCAGAAAATTTTCAGACAAGCCTTAACATCTGCAGGTCAAAGATGTAAAAATGGTCTTATATTGATACCTTAAGGAAAAAAAAATACAGGAAAAGGCTGAATTCATGTCTATATGACTGAATATAATCTCAAAAAATGCAATAAATGCATATTGTACAAGAGAAAAATTTCAGTTACAATAATAAAACAAATCTCTAAAAAACAATGAAACAATTACAAATATATTACTACACATAGAACCATATTTATGAAAAAAAACCCAAACGACTAACTTACTAATATGATCTCAGTAGTATGTTGCACAAAAGATTTTAGGAATATTTTAAAGAAACTAAATAATTACGGACACGAAGGAAATCAGGAAAATAGATAACATTAAAATGAACATTGTAGATGACTAATTTTGTGAATGCAGAGGAAGACTTGAGAAGTCTTGACTTCTATAGGTTGAACTTTGAGCAGTTAAGAACGCTAGGTCATGAAGTCACTAAAGACAGAAAAGCTCATGGAAGAACCAGAATTTCTAAATCAAAGAATATCATTTAAGTTAATTGTGTTCACAAAAGGTAAAATTGTAGTGGAAAAGGTACAGGAAAGGCTACTAGGCTGAGTAAATAAATAAGAAGTCTACCTTACTGCAGATTATCAGAGGTTGACCTGTATGATACAGAAGATGAAGAAGCAACATAAATCCCTTCCATATTTGTTCTGAGGTTTAAAAACCAGAGAGGGATTAAAATGATTTAAACATAAAGAAAACTGAGAAAAAAAACCTCAGAACAAAACAAATAAGCCCTTCCTGAAAGGAGTGATTGTAACAGCTGACAGGCAACACTAACAGAGCTGTATGGTTTCTGTAATAGTGCTAGTCTGTTGAGTATGTAGCATTGAAAGATGACAGAAGAGATGAAGATGGGGATTGTATTTTGCTGTACCTGTAAGGCATTTGAATAGTAAGCAGCTATGCAAGACAAAACAAGAGACAAAAAGGATTAGTGAAACATTCACGACTGATTTTAGGTTTAATTTAATACATGGCTATACTTAAGGATGTAACAGTACTCCAGATAGACCTTTTACTGTGCATTCCTTGAAAAGACTTACCAGGCATTTGGTCATCCTTCTTAGTCTTTGGGGTACATTTGGGTGGATATAGATGCTCTTTTGTCTAATTGTGTTAGTTCACTTGATTTTAGTTAGTGTCATTGCAGAGCAGGACTAACATATCTGAAGTCATGTTAATAGACCATGTTATCAATGTCCCTAGCCCTGATGTTTTCTCCTGAGGCTGACTGAGTCTGAAATGCAGTAGCCTATTTTATGAAGGGCTTTTTTATTGAGTTAAAGTCTCCTGAGCAAGCAACACTGAGAGTTTCACTTCTAGCCTAAACAGAGAACATAAATAACAAGTGCAGAATTTTTGCAAACCTTTTGGTACTGGATGAATTTCACCTTACAAAATCCCCTTCTCAGCGAAAAAATTAAACATAAAAAATGTGTCTTCTGCTGATTAACTGTATTTTAGAATAGCTAGTAAGATGTAAATTGGTTTCAAAAATTAGGCTTCTGAGGGAAGATTTTGATTAAATCCCTAGAAACAATAAATCAACTATAAAAATAAGCAAAATAAAACAGGTGGTTTTTTTCCCTTATGGATGCCTTCTTGTGTGGGAAGTAACACAGATATAATATTGGTGTATGACAGAGAAATAGTGTTTACAAAATTACAGCAGTACTTTATGAATGCATATTAAAATAGATCACTTGGGATTTGCACTCTGGAAATGACAACATAAAAAACCCCCTTATTCCTTTAATTTCAAGCAGCATTATCTTTAGTAACAATAGTTCAATAATTTTGTTCTTATTTTTAAACAGCCATGGTAAATGATTGCTAATGTAGATAATGGAAAGATAGTGTAAAATGATGTCTTTATTTTCTATGATAGGACAACTTAGAAGAAATACACTTTTGGAATGTATCTAAGAGAAGCCATTTTCAGTTATGTCTAAATTAAATCATGTGTCTTCATTAATTTTCCTGATAACCATTCAAAATTAAACCTGCATTTTCTTCAAGAACACTAAAATCTGAAATAATCCGTGAATTGTTATAATGGTTTTCACATAAATTGTATTTAAATCAGAATAGCCTTATGCCACGATGACAAAAGATGACTACTATATTTTATAAGGTAACTTGTAAAAAATATAAGAAATGTGTATTGCATTTTTGTTATGCATATTGCATTGTTTTTTAATATGTTAAATATTCTTTACCTACACTGGAAATATACGGAATGTTATGTGAAATGAAGAAAATAATTTATTTCAGGTGTCAGCCTCAGATTTTTTTCTCTGTGCTTGAACAAGATGAGTAAAACATGATCTAGGTCATGAACAGAAATGTCAGGTATTCCTTTAGCACAGATTCTAGATAATAACAGTGACTATTTGTTAAATAATTGATAGGGTCTTCGAAAAGTCCTGGTAAACCCATAGCAGTCATTTCTGTTTGGGGAATAATTAAAGATATATAAAGCATACTAAACCTTCTATCGAATGATGAAATCAAGATAAATCAAAATAGTTATATTTAAGTAAGTACATTTTTTCATGCTTCTTGTTATTTAAGACTAGGTCTTTTTTGTTTGCACTGACAATTTTTGCCCCCCCCCCCAAAAAAAAAAAATTCTAAAGGCCTATACTTGCCTAAAGTGTTGTTATTCTAGTCAAGAAGATTTGTATCTAAGTAATTTGGAATTTTCTGGAAAAATACCTTCCTGTCATCTCTATGCCAAAGGTATTTTTATTACCTATATCTAGGTCTGTCACATCAGATGAAAAAAGTAAGGGTACCATAAAAAAAGATCTCACCAAAACTGACAGGCTCAGTGAAATTCATTTACATAAGTGGAATTGAGGGAAAATTTTAATCTACTAAGAAATGAAGAACAAAGATCTAGAGTGGACTAGAAACAAGGACAGAGTAGAGATAAAAGAATGAGATCATTAGGTCAAGTCCTTCAATCAGCTAGTCTATTTTTCAGACCCAGGCTAACTCACTGACAAAAGTACATTATTACTCTTCAATCACACCTCAAGTCTGCAAGCCTCTTGATGTCTAGAAACTTTGAATTGTTTTGCATGATTTATGCAGTCACATTTCAACTTAAGAACTTTAGTCTGCTTATCAGCTATTAGCTTACAGAAGAAGTAGATGCTAGGGTTAAAGCCAGACTAACATCACCCTATTTTTCACATAGACTTTTATTTTAATTTCTGAAGTCTAATCTCTTTGTAAAAGAGGTAATATAAAAAAATCTTATGTGAAAAAATTATGTAGACAGAACCAAATCTGCATAACCAAATTGAATTAATTAGAAAAAGCCTTTATACACTACACTAATATTTAATATGACTTTGAGGATATGTAATCTCTGAGAGATAACAGTTTTCAAAATAGGATTATTTTCTAGTTTAAATGTGTAAAAATGTTATAAATAAGTCCTCCTACCCCCACAAAATGACAGTCAGACAAATGGTAACATATCTGCACATGCATGGGGTAGAATGAGACAAAAAGGTCCATCTCTAGATCCATTGTCCACTCCCATTAGTCACCTCCTTTGGCAAACTGAAAGTAAAGCTTTTGTGTCTGACAGCTCTTTCACAGAAAAAAATCACAGCAATAATATGAGATGTTGAAATGCTAAAAAGTCACCCTCCCAGGAGGATTTTGCCAATTAAGAACACTGATAAGTTGTGTTATAAGAGGTAACTCAGTATGGTTCAGGATCAGAAATGGGAAAGAAAGGTGGGAGGAAGAACAAGAAAGAAAAGAAGCAAAAATGCATAAGGGGAATTTGAGAAAAAAAAAAAAATTCTAAAAAGCTTTCAACACTGGTCTAGCTGGTTATATGAACTGAAGTGTGGAAGCTGGTTGTAAAGACCTCAGCTGTTGGGTTGCTGTACTTTGTGCAGCTGTGTGGTGCAGGGATTGGGCTGATGTCAATGAAAAGCTGTAAGCAAAGGCATTGAAGAGAGGACCCCATAACAGTAGTATGGTGTTGAGCCTCTGTTGAATACTGGTAACCTTGTATCCAGATGCTTCAGAATCTCTTGTGGATTATCTGTCAAATATTGTGAAATAGGGGAATAACTTGAATAATCCTTCAGGGAAGACCAACACAGAAAAAAATTAAAAGTGTTTGGTGTGTCTAAGAACATAAACCCAGTCAGTGACAGAGCAAGGAACTGACTCCTAAGTCTCCTGCTTGCTACTCTAGATGGATCACTCTCTTTTTCTGGATTTTCTGTTTTATATCTTGTGACTGTGATGTATATCTTTCAGAAACCTACATTTGTATCTCTTTTAGAATAGAAGACGATAACCTGGTCCAGATAATAAAATTATTCCTATTGAGTTTTAGACAGATTTTTGCTAAATAATTTTTATTGTGTGGAGAAATTTCAGTACTGTAGCAAAAAATTATTTTGGATGAAACTGAATAAGGATTCAGATGAAATGTATGTAATTAGATCTCTGAGTATGCAAATAATATGTTCTAAGATTTACCCACTCACCAAAAAATGTAGCAATTTGCAATTAATTTCTGCATTTATATGTAATTAGAAGAATTTCCCTGAAGATGTTAGAATCTGGACAGACCATGGTGACACAGATAACAAGTGAGTTGCATCATGTTAGACATCAGAATAAGGGCAAGACCTTCTGCTTTCCTATCTAGTCTTAAAACACCTGCCCTACAGTGGTAGTTCTGGAAAACAGTAACAACCCAAAGCCTTACTGTCTTCAAAATATGATTAAAATCAATGTCAGAACACTGTCTGTAAGTCCCCAGCCTAGAGTAAATCAGCTCCTGGCAGCTCTAGTCACACAGTATGAGTTTATCAGAGCACTGACATCTGTCTGGGTATGGACATTAAATTTATTTAACTATAGAATTCTTTACTAGTTTCAAATTTGAAAACCTCTTAAATGTTTACTTTCAAAAAAACTGGACCATTTTCATGTCTTCTTCTAACACCCGATGTTTCTTTTATATTGTTCCAAAAAGAGAAAATTATTTATTCAAGGACTCAGTTATGCTTAAGTACAAAGTATATAAGTTTCTTAAAACTGCTGAAAACACCCTGAATTCCCTTGTTTAATAAGATTCTATTCTTTTGGTGATAAAAGAAAGCTGTGAAATAGAGCATTCACTTGGTATGAAAAAGTTTAAAATATTTTTAAATATGGAGAGCTGGGCAAAGGCAAACCAAATGAAGTTTATGAAGTTCAACAAGGATAATTATAGAGTCCTACATCTGGGGAGGAGCAACACCATGTACTGGTACAGGTTAGGGGGTAGACCCACTGGAAAGCAGCCCCATGGAGAGGGACCTTGGTGTCCTGTTTGACAATAAGTTATCCATGGAAAAACCTGTTTGACAATAAGTTATCCATGGAAAAACAACGTGCACTTATGGCCAGGAAGGCCAATGGTATCCCGAGGTGCCTAAAGAAGACTGGCCAGCAGGTCAAGGGAAGTTCTCCTCTCCCTCCACTCTGCACTAGTGAGACCACATCTGGAGTATTGTGTCCAGTTCTGGTCTCCCCAGTTCAAGAGAGACAGGGAAATACTGGAGGGACCACAACAGAGATCTACAAATATGATAAGGGACTGAAACATTTCTCTTATGAGGAAAGGCTGAGAACATGGGGGCTGTTTAGCCTGGAGAAGACTGAGAGGGAATCTTATTAATGTCTGCAAATACCTGAAAGGTGGGTGTCGAGTAGAAGGCACCAGTGTCTTTTCAGTGGTGCCCTGTGATAAGCTGAGTGGTAACGGTAGCAAGGTGAAACACAGGAAGTTCCAACTCAGCATGAGGAAAAACTTGTTCACTGTGAGAGTGACAGCACACATTCAAGACCCACCTGGATCTCTTCCTGTGTGGCATGCCCTAGGTGTTCCTGTGCTGGCCAGGGGGCTTGAACTTGATGATCTCCAGATGCCCCTTCCAACCCCTACCATTCCATGATTTTTTGTGAATCATTGCGATAAGTCTGTTTCCCCTTATTGTATTTGTTAGATATTAGTATTTAAAAGGTTATCATTCTCCTCATGAAAATACTGCTGAATCTAAAAGTTAGGGATGAATTTTAAGAGGAATATTCCCTTTTATAACTGAGGAGTATTAGACTTTTCTGGTTTTTATTTGTAAACCTCCTGATTAAACTCCTCTGGTGTCCATTCAAGGAGCAGGAACAGTACCAGGAATCCTGGATGAAAAATAAATCATGTAGCAGAAAAGATTATATAGTTCAGACATTAAAGTGGGTGACAGTGCTTCATGTGAAAACATTTTCTGAAATGCTTTAGAACAGCAAGAACACTCTGTGAGACTAGAATAGCTTTATGTGCAGTTCACAAAACTCTGTCTAGGCTACTGCCGTGGCTGTGGATTATGTTACCTGAGCCTATTGCCATTCTTGCTGTAAACTGCCATCCTTATCTAGTAGTAAAAGCTCCAGTCCTTCTGTGGTGCTTAGACAGTGTGTTGGTGATGTGAGAAAACAATTTTTTCTCTTTCTATGACCAGTGGGAATACAGTTCATCCAACAGATGTAGAAAGGAAAGTTTTAACCTTTACACTGACTGTGATTCTCAGTGCTACTGTCAGACATAACGTTTGAGCTCTGTGCTTCCTAGCTACCTTCCTTAAGCAAATCTGGCACAGCTTTATACATTACCCAGGTAGTCCAGAAGCTTCTTTGCCTGGCTTTTCTACAGACAGGAAGCTTGATGAAGACAGAGCAGATGAAGCTCTAAACTTGGCACATTCAATCCTTGTTTTCTTAGTTTGAAAAAAATATGCTCCAAAATTTTTTAAAAATTTAAACATAATTAAAAAAAAAAAAAAGGGTATTTAAGATACTTATTCTCTCAAGCTAGTGATCTGTGAACTCAAAACTCTCCTAGAAGCATTGTTCTGATTCATTGCAGTGGCTCCCAGGGGGCTGCCAGAGGATCAGCTCATAACACTACAGACTTCCAGTTCTCAAAATACGCCTTACAACAACTCACTGCTGTAACTTCCCAAGAAACTAGAGGGTTATTATTTCTCATATAACAGGTAATTAGAGGTTCACTGTCAAGTTTGATCAATATTACATTTATTTGTAATGCATAACTGATACAATATGTTACAAATTGTATGTGTTTAGTCCTGGTTCTGGTCTTTGAAAATGGGGACTGATGAAATCATGCAGAGTTCAGGGAAATACTCCTTGTCTTCTTATCTCAGAGGAAAGGAAACAGAATATTTATAGAAAAATACACAAATGAGTACACTGATGCAAAAAAAACACCAAAAACCCAACAAACCAACGAAACAAAAAAACTTGCACAATGTTTAGATGTTTAAAACCTGCATGTTTAAGGCAGAATTAAACAATTCAGACTCCATTTGTATTAAATATAAAGAAAAATAGGTACTCACAATTGAACTGGTCCATCTGTGCCCATTTTAGGGAGATAAATGATTGTCTAGAGGTTTCCTTTTTTATCTCCACTGGTTACAGCAGGATCTTGGGGTGACTAACCCAGCTGCAGAAACTAAAGTTTGGGTTTCTTAGTAGGGGGAGATAAATCCTACCTATAAGTCCTCCAACTGATACCCTGAAGAAGGAACAGCTTCATAATCCTCTCCAGGCTCACTCCTGCTAAATAGTAGAAATGAACTCAAGTGAAGTTGTTTTGGCTCAATTCTGCAAAGCAGAAGCATTATATTTAATCTTACACACTGGAAAGGAAAAAAAAAACAAACATTTATTGTAATTTTGTTTGTGTTTTGTTTTGTTTTGGGTTTTTTTCCTTATTTTTTCACAACACTAAAATATTGTTCTGAAAATAAAGTTATAGCAGGATACATTTTTCATATAGAGCTGATCTAATTTACTTCAAATGGCAGGGGCTTATTCTTTTGCAGTGGAAAATATCATGTCCAACCCATCTTTTACCAGAAAATAATGAATACTTTAACTGTGCAGTATGATGGCAGCTGTGAAGATCTGCTTTGTTTTTAAAAAATCCAGGTTTCAATCTTTCTGAGGGGATAAATGCAGAAGGGGAGTAATCTCTTGTCTTTCACAGGAGTGTCACTAAAACTGGAGAAATATACTTGGCATATATCTTTTTCTCATCTGTTACTATTACTCAAAATTATCAAGAAATGCATCTCTAAATTAGGCAGCCAGAAAGAATTGAATAATGTGTAACTATCTTTAATATTCATCATTCTGTCATAAATTATCTTGCTTTTCCAGTAGAACATTATTATTTCTAAGTAAATGTTTGCTGGCTACTGAATCTATAGCTGCAATTTGCTTTTTCAAGCAAAACTAAAAACATAACAACACTTGTCATGTTCAGGGAACTTATAAGCTAGTTGGCCAGATCCTGCCATTTGGTCTTTGTTGTTCTTTTGGTGCCAGTTATGGTCAATCCATTGTGTTTAAATTGTTTGCCATCACTGTGTCCCTGTTTTTCAACTGACAGCACACAGCAGGAGAAAATTTCGAAATGTCTGGCAAACTCATTACTCCTCGTATCTACTGCTGTGCTCAGCTAACTGGAGTTGTGGCAGCATAAGCCTTAAATGGATGACAGCATACTAAACATCATATTCATTAGCTTCCTTTTTCTTCTTATTTTAACACTTTTTAAAATTTCTTTTTCTATTAAAAACCACTCTCAGAAGAAACTTCCAGTCACTTAAATGAACAGCAAATCAAAATGTAAGGTGTATGAAAAGGAAAATTAGAGTGACAGAATTTTCTTACATAAAAATTTGTCTACATAACTTGCTACACTCTGTATTGTCATCTATTCTTACACTGCTGATTTATTTCTTCCCAAAAGTTTCCCAGCACATAAGATTAACAAAACCACCTACGCATCAGTTTTCGGGATAATAGTAAAGAAAAGACACCACCTCTCCCTATTGTGATTCTTTATGAAATGATGTACGGGTGATACATTCCCTACAGATAAATCCTAAGATGCAGGATTCCTGTCCTTCCCATAAACCAAAACTTGTTGCATTTGTTAGATGCTCATTCTGTAGTTTTGTTTGTTTGTTTGTTTGGGGGTGTTTTGTTTTGTTTGTTTGTTTGTTTTTCATTTACCCCAGAAAGGGCTGAATATACCAAGAAGAAGTTGGGAGTGTATTGTATGTGTTTTCTATGGAATGTTTTCTATGGATTCCTAATGTAGAGGCCTTTAGATCACTGGAGACTGCACCCAGATTCCCTGCACCAGACTGTGAACACAGGATGCAGACAATCTTGATCATCATCAGAAACTGCCAATGTGATCATGGAAGTTGAAGGTGAGTTGATAGGACTAAGGAATTTTCTGTCACAAACAGCTCTTGAATACATCTGTCAGTGAGCCCTCTGAAAAGGAGTCCTTCAGTTAGCAGCAGAGATATCTGAATGAACTAATGCTGATAACCATGTCTTTATCGCACCATCCTTCCTAAAAGAGATATCCTATTGCCTTCCTCATGCCTCAGACTTTTCATACTTGGTGGTTTTATGTGTAATTCTGTATGACTCATTTTTTTTTCCTCCTCTCCAAGCTACACTACTTCTCCCAATACAGAAGGAACACTGAGGCAACTGGGTATTTCTAGTTTCTCTTCCACCATGGAATCAGGACTTGGTAGTGCAGATAATAGCAACATGTCAGGGTAACGAGAGAAAAAAAACCAACCTTGTTTAAGGTCCTTTTGCTGGCTTTGCTAATTTGGCAGATTATCTTTGCTTGACAGATGCTCTCGGCCAGAAAGGCTTTTTTAAGGAGAACCTTCTGAAGTAGGGCTGGTTTTCCTTTTGCCCTGTATTTCAGCAGACTTGTTCTGAGTTTGTACAGTGAATCCTAGGTGATTCTTAGGCAATTTGGAAAAGATCAGATGTCAAAATTTTAAAATTTTCATGTTAAAAAATGCTGATGGAGAAATTACATGGAGTTTATTACAAGTGAAGATACCTACATGTATAGATATAATTTAGGAAACTAGAGATTTGATATGATGGGATTACTTAGAATAATGATACATTGCTCACATATGTAAAACGTATGTACAGAGTGTCTGCCTATGACACTGCAGTTTTACAGCCGTTGTTTTGGCTGCAAATTGAATGAAGGGGCCTTATTAATTTATCAACAAATTGAAAATTAAACAAATTTCTTCTGACACTTCTGTTTATGGTTGATATGACTCTTTGTCACCTCATCCCTCTAATCTCATTAACAGCAAGAAACTTCTACTTGCTATTGCATGTTTGTACAAAACCATTAAAGGAAGTAAATCTTAATAGAGATGCAAAAATACTTGTAAGCAAAAAAAAAATTAAAAATTTGGGGTAATCTGTGTTATTAAACTTGATGACGTGAAGAGAGTTTTACATACAATACTTAAAGAACATGAATATCATGGTATATATATATATATATATAAATGATTGGGAAGCCTTTGTCAATTTATTGAGAAGTGCAGCCTAATAAGGGAATACTAAAAGGCTCATACTTTTTGTCATCAAATTAAATGCTAAGGAAGATAGTACTTCATTATTCAAGAAAGTTTTTACTAAACATGCATCTATTTCCACAGATTTTAAACACATTAGAAGTCCTTGCCTGTTTAACTTTTCTAAATAATTTAGCTCTCTTTTAGGAAAATGTATATGAACTTTATTATTATGATTTTTACTTTGGATAAAATTCTTAATAGAAGTGATGTGGTGGTGTGGTTGCAGGGGTGGCCTCTGCAGGAGGAGGCCAGGGATTGGTCCATGATGGACACAGCCAGTTCCATCCAGGTCCTCCATAGATCTACCACAGGATACCACAGCAGTATGAACAAGACGGTCAGAGAAGGAGGGGGAGGAGAAGCTCCAGGACAGAGCAGAGATTCCTCTGAAGCCTGTGGACGAGACCACGGTCAATCAGATATTTTCCTGCAGCCCATGAGAGGACTGTGCTGAAACAGATATCCATGATCCATGGAGGACTCCACAGTGCAGCAGGAGAAAAGAAGGAGCAAGAGAGAGGAAGTGTTATGGACTGACTGTAAATCACCATTTCTCGTCCCCTTGTACTGCTTGGGATAGGGAGGAAGAAGAGAAATTGGGAATGAAGGAGTAAAGTTGAACCTGGGAAAAAGGAGGGATGGAAGGAAGGTGTTTTAATTTTGTGTTTATTTCCCATCATCAAAATCTATTTTAATTATTAATAAATTCATTTAATTTCCCCCAAGTCAAGTCTTTTTTTCCCATGATGATAATCTCAACCTGCAGGCTTTTTTCATCTTTTTTTCTGCTCCAGCAGAGGGCATGTGAGAGGAAGGGTAATGAGAGAGTGGCTGGGTGGGTATCTGGCATCTGGCCAAGATCAAACCACCATAACTGAAACAAGAAGTTATGAATCTATTTACCACTATGGTTGAAAGACAAACAAATCATAAGGTCATACGAAAGAAAAAAATACATCTTTTAAGATAATTTGGTCTTACAGGTGAATATAGTCTTACTTGCCCAATAAAATAAAAGTGACTCAACAGATCAAACAAGAAAAATTCCATTACTTGCAATAATTCAAAGGGGACATTCAAAATAAGTATTATTACTGGGTACTAAATCCAAATTAGTTACAAGGCTTTTTCTTTCTTACTTTGTCTGTCTTTTATGATACAACCTCATTTAAAAACATAATAAAATTCTTAGTTTAAGCAATTTTTATGAGAAAGTCAAACAATTTAAATTGTAGACAACACTGGTTGTTGGGATATGTTCTACAGAAACTCATTACTTTTAACTTATTCATGTTCTTTCTCTGATGGAAACTTTAATTGTTTCTCAACTACTTAAGATAAGACTCTTGAAATTTGCAGTTAAAAATACCATATGTCTAAATGTAAACCATTGCATAATACCTTCCTTATTTCATTGTTCTGTGAATACTAAAAAAAATACCTACAATATAACAAGTCCATCTGATGCTATAGCTGGATAACAAATTAGAAAGTCATTAAAGTGTAAAAGACAACAAATCCCGAAAAACCTAACCCCAGACAACACTATTATTTGGGGAATTAATTAAGAATCTGGTAAAGCTCAAGAAACTTCCTCACCAACCTAAAAAGAAGAAAAAAAAAAAAAAAAAGAAAAGGCAAAATCCATCCTTCAAAGATGAAAGACAAAGAGAGAAAAAGAAAACCCAAGAAATAACCTTCTCGATTATCCACTTAAATATAAAAAGGCCCCATAGGAATAATTAAAATTTTTAAAAGCCACTATTTGGAGAGGGAGAAATAAGAGTGTTTGGAATTATTTGAAACATAAATTCAACTCCTAATGGGCCCTGGGGATAATATAGGGAAATATCAGAAAATATACTATATAGAAGGACAAGACCTCTAACTTTAAACAGCTTGTCAGAACTGCCTGCCTGATAGGCAAAGGCAAAATGACACCGACGGTGAAACAAAACTATAACCCTACTACATAGTTCACCTGTTCATGAACTTAAATTTCTAACCAGGCCATCTAAAAAGGTGTTAAATGAATAAAAGTATGACAATATTAAATTCTGAATCTGAGGAAGACTGAGAGAAGCTTTCTTTCCTTCTCCCCTGAAGTTATGTAAATAAAAAGATAAATGTCTCCCTGAATTGAATACAGAACACAGTCTGGTTCCATCTTAATGCTCATGATATTCTTTACAACTGCTTATTGAGGCTAAGCGTGACATAAAAACATCAAAAAATGAGGTAAAAAAAATATATATAATAAAAGCATTGTTAAATATTATGAAAAGCTGGGATAAAAATATGACCACTTATACGGCTCTGATGACATGTATTTTGGCTGAAAATACTGCTAAGACTTGAACTGGTAAAATTATTTTGAAAGTCAAGTTCAGATAATTAGGTTGAAATGCACTTGAAATATTTTTATTTACAAGTTTGGGGTTTTTTTAATTTACAAGTTTTTCATTGTCATTTTTTATTGTCATTTTAACTATATTTTAGTTTCACTTTCTACCCTTTCTTAAGCATAAACTTGTCCAGCTGAAAAAGCAGAAGTACTAATATTCATCCTTCAATTTGTGTAAATGAAACTTTTCATAGTTATTTTGATGCTCCGAGAAATGCTGCTGTGACACATTATGTCAGGAAGTACATTTGGATCATTAGTCATAGCCAAGATTTGCATGTGATCATTGGTCATAAGACTAGTCATTGTCTTTAATGTGGTGTCCTCAACACCCAGTAAGTGAATTTTTTGTGATTGAAGAAACAGTATGTTAAAAAAAACCCATCAGAAAATAGAAATATAATTTCTTGTTTCTTTAGATTTAGGTTTCCTTTTACAGAAAGAATTTGGTACTCAGCATACTGAAAACCTGCTGATCACATAAAGTGTCCTTGTCTGATTCTACTTTATCTAATCTATGTGGTCATCAGAAACTAAATCCTAGGGGTTTCAAAAGGATGGGTGGTTTTTTTTGAAGCATCTTCAAGGTAACTAGATTAGATTATTAGGTACTGAGAGAAAACACATTGTATCCTTTAAACTCAGAGTTTAAAGTCCAGAATCCTGTATCAGGAGCTCAGGTTATATGGGAAGATGGTCAAACATCTTCAAATGAGATCTAGGACAGTCAGCTTGCTTAACTGCTAAGAACTGATTGGAAGGAATACAGAATTCAGGGTACTTCCATAACTCTTCACGGAGGTTATGGATCAGGGCTGCTGAGAACTAGAGTCCTTACAGATTTTATATACGTACTTCAGGCTCTGTCCAAAAGATAGATGCTTATCTCTTAGCCTTTTTTCACACTTCCTGTTACAGATTCTTCATCCCCTCCCTCCTTCTCTCCCTCAGCCATTTTAGGGAGCTCTAGTTTTGAATATGCAGATGCACATAGAGACTGGAGTTGGATATGTAAAGTGCCTTATGTCCTACTTAGGTGTAAACATTTCCTTTTGAACCTGAAATCTGCCAAAGTTCCTTAAGAAGCAACAGTTGAAAAACAGAAACTAAAGATGTCCGAGAAAACTTGTCCTAAATTTCTGTGAAACACAGATTTCCCAGAAGTGTATCCATGTCTTGGTCTTGCAGTTCTGAAGCATGTTAATAGAATCCAGTTATGTATTAGAAGTGAAACAAAACCATTCCTTTTAAAATTTCAGGTAAGACACCACCAGTAACTTTAATTTTCTCTGCAAAGTTCTTTGCAGAAGAAAAGAAATGTCTGTTTGATGCTCTTGTCCCTCTGTACAAACAACAGATTTTACCACTCCTATTTAAAATCAGGGGCGTGATACTGTGCTGCCTCATACTTTTTTACCCAGGTTAAATTCATTGCTGTTAAATAGTTCACATTCACTAGAGTAGTTTGTTGGTAACTGAAGCCTCAAAAGTCAAAATGATTCTATACAGATATTATCTTTTGCAGGACTGTAAAACAGCTTTAGTACTGAAAACATGCAGAAGTAGTGTGGATCTGTCATGACTTATCTTGCTACCACAAAGTTCTCATTGTAAAAGGGGGTATTGCAACATCACAGGTACCACACAGGATGATAAACAGTAATGAGCCACTTTTTGTTTTCTTTTCTGTAAATCTGCTTTCTAGGAAATGTCAAGGGTTATGGCTGGGCTGGCTACTAGATGAATGACAGATGCTATCTGTGAACCCCTCTCCCTTCCTGAAGGTTTCTATAAGAGCAAGTATAAGCAAGATTCTTTCTGCATGCCAGTCCTTGGTAGTAACTATAAACACTGAGTGTTGCCACTTCTCGAAGCAGACAGTGTTTGTGAAAATCTGCTGTTAAATTCAGAAAGTGCAGTTAGTTAGAAGAGACTTGTCTGAAAAGTAAAATTACTGAACAGAATTAGATCTGTTCTATGTCAAATCAGGACAATATGTCTTACCTATTTTCACTCTTTATGACCAGTTCTGGACAAGAGGACAGATGTTTCCAGAGCAGGTAACACCACAGTTGAATAGCTGAATCTTTAAGGTTTATTAGTTTCTGGTTGTCATGGGGGAAGGTGTGGGGAGGTGTGGGGTGTGCAGCATGGAGGAGCTGAGTCAGGCATCTTTGTTCAGTTCTTTGCCTTTGATGATAAGGTGTGAGAATGGATCTTTGGTAAGAAATACACATAAAGGGCTCAGCTTTCAGTGGTGGAGGTAACTCTTAGAAATTATGTAATTCAAGATGCTAGCTGCTCCTGGTTCTGGGATTGATTTGATGATTAAATGACGATTTAATTTCTTCAAAATTTTTATATACTCAGCCCCAGTGTACCACAAATTACTGAGATCTCAGTCCTCTTTACATTAATGTTTTAGTACTGCTTTCCACAGTAACAGGGTTAGACTTGATTCTGTAATTTTTTTTTTTCCAAAGGAGATCTGATTTCTGTGTTTGACAGAGACATACAGAGTCCTGTAATTCGGTAGTCATGGAAATTAAGTTCTGTTTATTCTCCAGTTATCTTCTCTATTCTCTATTATATTCTATGATTTTGAGTCTCAAGTTTCAGATTTTGTCTAGCAGAATATACGCAGAAGTGTTTGGCAGTTGAGACTGACTTCTGTACTATACATGCCAACTATGTCCCAACTTTATGTTTAGAGCTGTATTACTATGAAAAATATTAGTTTCTCTTCCGCCAAGGACCATTTATAGGTGTGAACTACAGAGTATACCTTATATTAGCAATTATTTCTTTGGCTACTCCTCAAAAAGGGTAGAAAATTACTTAAAAATTAGTGACCTTAAATTTGCCCCTCCAATTGCATTCTCTATGACATTTTAGTCTAGTACAATATTTATATCCTCTTTTTGATTTTAAGTTTTTTTCTATATAGTATTTTAAGTTTAATCAAAAGTCAACTTAGAAAGGCCATTCTGCCTAAGGGATATTTTTCCATTAAGTATTTGACATATTGGTGGCCTTGAGGGATTATTGGTTTTTGAAGAAATATTAACAGCTGGAAATTTGCATTTTAATACAGTTCTTCTCAACTACTCAAGCAATTTTATTTTTAAGACCTGTGACAGGCTTCAAAGCCTTAGTTCTAAAGCAATCTTATGAAGTAGTAGCTAACATAATTTTACTACAAATGATTAAGTTTCCTAATAGGCTTTCCTTTCTTAAAATCTTGTGTGAGATGTCTGTGAAATCACTATCAAAACTTTGTGATTTTTACTAGAACTAGCATTGCTAATTTGACTGAACTAGAGGGAACTGGAAAAAGGACTCCCCTCCTAATTCTCAAGCACAAAATGAAAGTAAAGTGAAAACTAAACCCAAACATCACAGTCATATCTTAATTATGTTCTCTAAATCTAAGTGGATGAGAACATCTGTAAATTGGTATCATTGATGAGTTTGTTAAAATTATGACTATACAAATAGACTCATAAACATTTGTGTTCTTTACTGATATCTGAGGCTTTTAGGTGAATTATATGCAAGGAAGAGGCATTTACAGTTAAATTGGAAGAGACTGCACACCATGGAACTGCTGATACCATTACTATGTATATGGTGTCTGCCCCAGCTGCTGTTCAAGTGAAAATGCCCATTGACTTCATGTACTTTGTGTCAACCCAACAAAAAACTTATGAATCAGTTTTGAAAATGAGTTGGGCTGTGTTAATCTTTCGTGACATTCTAGTATTGTTGTCTCAAATTAAACAGACCCAGTCTGATCAAATAATCATACGTTAGAGTATTATAGATTTGGTTTCAGAATGAAATTATAAGGCAAAATTTGGGTGATACAGGTGTTTAGCTAAATCTTTAAACTGTAGAATATAGTTAAAGATGCAATTGCAGATTGGAGAAAAAAGGCAGTTGGGAAAAATCATTGTCAATGTTTTCAGTACATCATCAAGTCTAGTGTAACTCTTATCTTCAGTGAAGTCATTTCAGAGGAAATCATTATATAATTTCTCTTTCAGAAGAAAAAAAAAAGTATATAACCCTCATTGAAAGTCCACCTTGACTGCTGGGAGCTTTTCATTGACCTTAGCAGGTCTCAGATCAGGTCTGAAATTTATTATAAGAATCATTAATTATAAGTATTACAAACAGAGAAAACAAACTTTATGCTTACTTTACTGGTTACCATAGTAAGAAAGGTTTTAATTCATAACGGTGTGTCTAACACAGTCATGGCCTTAATGCAATTGAGAGTCTCATTGAACCCAAGAGTCCATCAACCAATTATTCTGTTATGTTCTGTAGTTCATATATGAGCATGGAACAGCTTCATTGAATATCACCATGGAAATACTACTGGATATTTTGGAACAAAGAAACCCAAAGCAGACTGTGTTTCCAAACCAGAGATTCATGGGTCAGTTGTCTTTTGAGTTTAGTTCCAAAATAATGAGAGTATTTAATGAATGCTTTCTTTGTGTGTTTGCCTTTTGATTTTTGCATTTTAACTTTCCATTCCTGCTATGAAATAATTAACATTATTTACTCTCCACACCTTATTTAAGTGATTTCCCTTTCACTGATGAACCCCTTTCCACATCCTTTCCCAAAAGTGCCAAATCAGTTATGGACTCAAAGGGCGCACAGTAAGTCTGAATTTAACCCTCATCTCTGCCCATATCCTCAAACTAGCACCCAGTCTCTTATTCTTCCCCAAGCCTCCACTTTGATTTTTCCGTTGTCTCTTCCACACCAAAAGGCTTGTGTGTCCTCCCACAAGGCAGTGCAAGCCTATAGATGAGTGTTGCATTGAGTGTATCTGGCCAGTCTGCTGCTTGCCATCTTCTAATTCACATATAAACTGAATGTCTGCAGTGAGGTGAAGAAACAAATAAGGAAATAGCCCTTAGAAGGGTTAAAATACTTTTAATCCTGTTGGTCCCATATAATGATATTCCCTAGTAGAAGTAAAGGGACAGTCTTATTCAACATCTTCAGCAATGACCTGGATGAATGGACAGAGTGTACCCTCAGTTTGTTGATGATACAAAACTGTCAGGAGTGGTTGACACACTGTAAGGCTATGCTGCCATTCAGTGAGATCTGGACAGACTGGAGATCTGGGCAAAGGCAAACCTAATGAAATTCTACAAGCATAACTGTAGAGTCCTACATCTGGGGAGGAATAACATAATAAACCAGTACAGGTTAGTGGTAGACCTGCTGGAAAACAGCTCCATTGAGAAGGATCCTGAAGACTTGTTGGACAATAAGTTATCCATGGGACAGCAATGTGCCAATGGTGTCCTGCCTAAAGAAGATTGTGGTCAGCAGGTCAAGGGAAGTTCTCCTCTCCCTCCACTCTGCAATAGTGAGACCATATCTGGAGTATTGTGTCCAGTTCTGGTCTCCCCAGTTCAAGAGAGACAGGGAAATACTAGAGGGAGTCCAACAGAGATCTACAAATATGATAAGGGACTGAAACATTTCTCTTATGAGGAAAGGCTGAGAACATGGGAGCTGTTTAGCCTGGAGAAGACTGAGAGGGAATCTTATTAATGTCTGCAAATACCTGAAAGGTGGGTGTCGAGTAGAAGGCACCAGTGTCTTTTCAGTGGTGCCCTGTGATATGTTGAGAGGTAACAGTAGCAAGGTGAAACACAGGAAGTTCCAACTCAGCATGAGGAAAAACTTCTTCACTGTGAGGTTAATGGAGTCCTGGAACAGGCTGCCCACAGAGGTTATGGAGTTTCCTTCTGTGGTGAGTTTCAAAACCTGCTGGAATCTGTTCCTGTATAGCCTGCCATGGGTGATCTTGCTCTGGCAGAGGGCTTGGACTTAACGATCTCCAGAGGTGCTTTCCAGTCTCAACCATTCTATGATGCTACAATTCTATGACATTTATTTTACAGCCTATTTTAGATTGTGGATGGAATGGGATGCCTCAGAGGGATGGGCAAGGAATACTGTAGAAATAATCTGGATTAACCTGCTTGTTGAGTCTTTTCCTTCAGCTGCCTTCAAAAATTGTTTTATGTCTAAATAAAAAGGTTTCTGTTTCTTTTATACATATGTTTCTATGTCAATATTGATTTTTTTCAAACTATACCAGATCAAACTGTGATGAAGGTGGTTTATTCTCAGGTTTCATTAATGCCCTTTCAATTCCATAGGCTAATTTTGAACTGTTAAATGATAGGAATTATAAGAAGTGAATCTTTACCTCTGTTTGAAGTGAATTTTCTTCTCCCAGTTGCATTTTAATTACAAATACAGACACACTATCATTATTCAGAGCAAGATCAGAAAAAAGCCCTTTTAATTATACAGTCAAAAATTGTTCTGAAAACTGTATGGAGGTGAGAAATTTTAGGATATTTGGAAAACTCACCAGATTAGAGAAAAAGAAAAATGAATTTAAATAAGTAGAGGGGAATCCGGATGATGTAGTGACCTATAAAATACTTTAAAAAAGAGAAATATCGTTGTCTACACTATCCTGGGCTCAGTAAAAAGTCCTCATTAATGTAATGTGAGTTTGTATGTGGGGGTTGCAGTCGTACTTTGAAAGTTGTGTACATATCCCTTTGGTATATCTCCTAAAAATGAATATGTTTCAATGTACCAGTAACTGAATACATCTCAAACCCCCAAAACTTACTTTTAAACTGGTAATTATGTAACAAAATATGTATTTTGTTACACTTGATAAGACCAGTGTGCTGATTCAAACACCTCAGGCAAATAAGATACACACATAAGAATATGATTATAGCTACAGGCTGTAACTTTATTAACTTAATTAACATAATGATAACTGGGGAGATGCAAAAGAGCTATTTCACTCAATATCACTACCTAACAGGAGTGCTCCAGAGTGCTTTTACCTAGAATATATCAATCAAATTAATAATAAAAACCCAGCAAACTTCATTTACAGTCCTCACTATCTGACAGTCAAACCCTCTCCCTTTTTCTTCTTGTGCCAGAGATCTAGGTGAAGGGTGTCTCAGCCTACCTTTCCCATATACTGGGCCAGGTCAGCCACTAATATGGAAACCACTTGAGACTGACTGAAAAATTTTCCCTTAATCACCTTGTACCTTGTATTTCAAATTGGCAAGAACTGCAAGAAAAACATATTCTAAACTAGTTGCTACTGTAAGCTCCTCTGAGCTTAAGTTTCTTGTGTGTGTGAAACATGAGAAGCTTTATATTGCAGAAAATTAATTTCTAAGGGACAAACGGTGCACAGTACAATACTGTCACAAAACTCAGGACTCAAAGACCAGCTATAAATGAGAAATGCAGAAGGAACTCGAGACCAGACAGATCTGCTTAGTAAAAGGTAAATTAATGGTAACATTGAGTCTATGTAATGTTTTAGTTTGCAGATGCAGAAGAAATGTAGTCATGACTGATTTTACCTTCATGTAAGAAGCAATAGTTGAAGTATCTTTTATTACTAACTGCAGGCTTTTCTTTTTTTTTTTTTTTTTTATGTGTTATGGATATTCTTACAAAGGAAGACATTTATAATGTGCTATGGCAAATTTTATTTGTCCAAAACCCCCTGGAACTAAGTATTAAAGCTTATAAAAATTGTATTAGAAAATAAGAGCGTTTTGGTAGAAAACATTGAGGCATTGGAAGGGAACTTTCCACCTGAATATACCTGTTCTGTTTTGTTGGGTTTGGTATCTTTTTTTTTGTTTATTTGTGGGGGTTTTTGAGTGTTTTTTTTTTTTGTTTGTTTGTTTGTTTTGTTCATGGTTTTTGTTTGTTTTGTTTTGCTTTGGTTTGGTTTTATTTTTTTTGTTTGTGTGATGGCTTTTGTGTGTGTGTCTTTTGGTTTGGTTTGATTTTTTTACTTAGGAAATATTTCTCTTATTCAGCAATTCATTTCTTTCAAAACTAGAAAAAAACAATCCTACCATTGCCAACAGATAGTCAGGCACTGTCAGTATGAAAAATGGACCTCAGATCTTTGCTTTGATTCACCAAAAAGAGGGACTTGAACTTGTAAGTCTTATATCTCAGGGAAGTGGCACTCCTGAGAAGAGGTTCTGTTTTGTCCATAAAAGTTGTAGAAGCCTAGGTTTGAAAAGACCTTTAAGATCATCATGTCCAAACATTAACCCTACTCTTCCAAGTCCACCACTTAAGCTATATCCCCAAGCACCTCATCTATATGGCTTTTAAATGCATCCAGGGATGGTGACTCAACCATCTCTCTGGGCAGCATGTTCCAATGCTTGACAACACTTTCCATGAAAATTTTTTTTCTAATGTCCAGTCTAAACCTCTCCTCGTGCAGCTTGAGGCCATTCCCTCTTGTTCTGTTACTAATTACTTGTGAGAAGAGACCAGAGCCTACAACCTCCTTCCAGATTCTTTTGGAAAGTAATGAGGTCTCCCCTAAGCATCTTTTTCTCTAGACTAAATAGCCCCAGTCACCTCAGCCTCTACTCATAATACTTGCTCTCCAGGCTCTTCACCAGCTTAGTTGCTCTTCTCTGGACCTGCTCCAGCACCTCAATGTTTTTCTTGTATTGAGATGCCCAAAATTGAACACAATACTCAAGGTGTGGCCTCATCAATGCCAAGTTCAGAGGGACAATCACCTTCTTAATCTTGCTTGCCACACTATTCCTGATGCAGTCCAGGATGCCATTGGCCTTCTTGGCCACCTGAGCACACTGCTGGCTCGTATTCAGCTTCAAGTCGATCAGCATCCCCAGGTCCCTTTCTGCCAGGCAGCTTTCCAGACAGTCTTACCCAAGCCTGTAGCATTGCATGGGGTTGTTAAAGCCTTCAGGAGTCTCTATTTTGGCTTGTCACCACAAGCTAAGATGATAATTTTCTACCCAGCTTTTCAGTGCTCCTGCCTTTGAGTGATATTTGCTTGCACTTTTCCTTAAAAACTGGCTAATATTTACAAACTTCTGTCATATCGAGTCTAAACTCCCAGATTCAATTGAAGAATCCTTGGATTTAAGACCCAAAGCCACAGGCCTAGGAGGTTAAGCAAGTCCTAAAAACATAGCTGAGGGTTTGGTTTTCCATACACAGTCAGACAAAGTGGTTTTCTCTAGCAGACTTTATGCCATTCCATCACAAAACTCCATATTTCTATCCTCTTTGCCCATGGTCACTATAACCATGTTCTCATCTGCTTTTTTTTTTGTATTAGGACTGATGCTTAGATGTTCCTGCTGAAGAATCTAAACAAGGTCAGTTAAGAAAATCAAACGAGCAGTGGAAGAAATTAATATTTTAGATGTAACTGTTAATCTCCTTTCTTTAAATAAAAGGATTTAAGAAGTCATTGTATTGGGTTTTCATGGCAAGATTTTTGTGGCAGAGAGACTACAGGAGTGGCTTCTGTGAGAAGCTGCTAGAAGCTTCCCGTAGGCCCAATAGAGCCAATACTGGTCGCCTGCAAGATAGACACAACACTGGCCAAGGCTGAACCAATCGGTAACAGTGGTAGCACTTCTGCAATAACATATTTAAGAAGGGGAAAAAAAAAGTTACTGCACAACAGAAACTGCAGCCAGATGAAAGTGGAGTGAGAATATGTAAAAGATACCAAGGTCAATGAAGAAGGAGGTGCTTTAGGCACTGGAGTGGAGTCTCCTCTGCAGCCCATGGTAAAGATCATTGTGAGGCACTCTGTTCTCTTGCAGCCTGTGGAGGTTAATGCTGGAGCAGATATTCACCTGTAGTCCATGGAGGACCCCACTCTGGACCAGGTGGATACCCAAAGGAGGATGTGATTCTGTGGAGACCTGTTCTGGAGCAGACTGCTGGCAGGACCTGTGGACAGGTGTAGAGAAGAATCCACACTAGAACAGGCTTGCTGGTGGGACTTTTGACCCTGTGAGAGACCCACACTGGAGTAGTCTATTTCTGAGAGTACTACAGCTCATGGAAGGTACCCATGATGGAGAGGTCTGTAAAGAACTGAAGCCCTTGGAAAAGACTCACACTGGAGAAGTTCATGGAGGACCATCCCTGGAGACATTCAAGCTGAGACTTGACAAGGCTCTGAGCAACCTGATGATGCTCTCAGCAGGGTGTTGGACTAGATGACCTCTAGAGGTCCCTTCCAACCCAGACATTTCTATGATTCTATGAACACGTTGGTGGAAGTAGAGGTATCTTAAGTAGATATTTATAAGACATCCTGTGAATAAATGAAGATGCATAATTTACTGTGGCCTCAGGGTAGCTATAAATTATATTCAGACAAATCATTGTTTATTCTGTTATTATAGTGGAAAAATCTCCTAGCAACTGCTGTGCTTTATCAGTTAATATACAGAATATGCTTTCTTAAAGGAACATATACAAATGCATGACAAAGATCTTTAACTTTTCTGGCAAGGCTCACAAGGTAAAATGGTTAATTTTCAGTGGAAGGAAAAAAAAGAAATCTTGGAGTTGCTCTAGAGTATTTGGTGAAACAGTAGAAAAGTAAGATATAATGTGTCAAGAAATAAAACAAAAGGGAAAAAAAATACTAAAACAGCAATAGAGGAGAAAACATACACCAAGATATTACTAGATGAGAGTTAAAAAAAAACATGAAAAAAGTTATAATAAAGCATGAAATAATGAAATAAACTATTTGAATTATTATATAGAAAACAAAACTGTACCAGCTAGTGATACTGTATGACTTGGAAAAATAAACAGGTATGTTGAAGAAACTATAGTGTATATTTGTTATAGTGGAAAATTCCTACATCAACTCTTGAAGTGTTAAAAACCAGAAGGTACTATATTCATGAAAGATTTAACAATAACCATTTTGAAATCCATTATGAAAGGAAGACAGTAAACCACAAAAGTAGTTCCTAGAATACAGAGAAGACAGCTTTATGATGCAGAAAGTAGAAAATCCATCCAGAGGAGAAGCTGTCCTGGATCTGCTTCTTCAATAGGGAGGAACTAATTGAGAACGTGAGCGCAATACAGAGCTACTTGCATTACTCACCATACACATCTGATTGTGAGAAAGTAAATCATGTTGAATAAAGAAAAGGAAGAAATATGGCATAGCAAAGAAGAGTATGAGAAGAACTAGAATATCTCTTTGCCAAACTATTAACCTTGCCTTGCAGTCCTAGGGAAAACAAAGTGTACAAGCTCTAGGAACATGTAGAAAGTTGTGCTGCACAGCAATGATGCTTGACACATCAATAAACCAATAGTGGTTTAGTGGTCACCAATTATCTAAAGAGCTGTTTCTCTCTTGTAGTTTGCAGCATTATGTTACTATGGTAAAGTTGTCTGACAATGAGTTAAGTGGAAGAAGAGTCACAGCAGAATGGAGCATGATGCAAGCTAATTTATCTGGTTTTGTAATTTAAGTTTATTTGAAAATAATCTAAGATACATAAATCTATACTGTACAGAGTGCAACACAGAAATGTTATCTGTGGAGGAGGATGAAGATGGGAACAGAATAACATAGAAGAGTAGATTCTGGAGTAGTGTCACCTCCAGGAAGATCTCTAGCACTGTTTCCAGTCCTCAGTGGCTATCTGACTGGGTAATCTCCATCCTATACTGTTTTCACCTACACAAAACTCAGCAACAATGAAGTACTAGGGACATTTTATAATCTCTCAGTACCAATAACTAACATAATAACCATGAGCTTTGATGGAGTGAAAATAGCCCATGTAATGTAGATGTGGAGGAAGGTAGCCCAGCTATTCAAAGCATCAATAAGTAGTTTTGTAATCTCTTTATTCATCCCGGGTAACTGCTGTGCTCTCTCCAATAGCAATTATGGTTCTCATCTGCTGATCTATGGAGGTAGTCTGTCCAAGCAAGACAGAGATGTGAATTCAGTGAATTTGAATTAAGAGCAAGTGAAGATCTAGTGGACACAAGAGATGGATTAACTTTTCATTTAATTTTTTAGCTGATTCTTCATGGGAAATCTCAGTTTGAAAGGGACCTCAGGACATCTCTAGCCCAACCTCCAGCTCAAAGTGAAGTCACCAGAGGTCAGACCTGGTTGCTCAAGGTCAGGTCAGGTCTTGAAAACCTCCAGGGATGCCTCCCTGAAAAATCTGTTCCACTGACAGACTGACTGTATGGTAAGAAATTTTATCACTGCATCCTGGTTGAACTTTATCTGTTTCAAATTATGCCTGTCTTAGTTTCAGCCATGATGCACTCCTGTAAGAAGCATGTTTCAGCCTTTTTATTTGTTGCTTTGAAGGCCATGACAGGTTGCTGTTAGGTGCCCTCAAGCTATCTTTTCTCCAATATTAGCATGTACATCTTCCTCAGTTTCTCCTCAAAGGGCAAGTGCTCCAGCCCTTGATTATCTTTGTTGTCCTGTAAACTTTCTCTAGTTTGTCCAGCCTTGTAACGGGGCAACAAAATTAGACATAGCATCCATATTGGTGAAATGAATGCTGAGGGAAATAATCGTTCCCCTTAAGCTACCAGCTGTACCCCTGGCCATACAGTGCAGGACACTGATGGTCTGCTTTGCTTCAAGGGCTCACTGTGGCCTCAAGCTCAGCTGTCTGCCAAACCCTTTAAGCCCTTCAGCAGAGCTGTTCCCCAGACTGTATCATTACAAGGTGGTCTCCCTTCCTGTGTGTGGGACTCAGCATTTGTCCTTGCTGAATTTCCTCAAGCCCCTGTGGCCCATTCCTCCCACCTGTACAGGTCCCTTTGGGTGGCAGCTTTGCTCTCGAGCCTGTTGACTGTTCCCTCCAATTTGGTGTCATCTGAAAACATGGCATTTTTTCTCTTCCTCCAATCTTTTTTTCTTTTCAGTAGATTTGATCAGGGAAGGGCTGTATCTTGCACGACATTGCATGAGGTACCTGGCTGAGGGATTGTAGAGGTCTATCTTCTCAGAAACATCAGGGCTTTCCTGTTACATCAAGAATGACTGCATTTGTGGGAACACCTATCACCCACTTGCATGCTTAAATCTCTGGTTGAAAACCATGGACAGATTACGGAAGAGTTGTGCTGTGTTTCAGTTCTTAGCCCAAGCAGTGACTCTAGGCACTGTGAGACTGGACTGAGGAAAGAATGTGCATTCTGTGGAACTAGATACAGTGGAATATTAAACCCAGATACTATCTACTCCAACTTTGCAACGGAAAACTTCTGTAGAGACTAACATAGTTTCTTAATCTAAAAAATCTTGAATAATTTGCAGAGCATTAAGGCCATACTGCCTTCTTATTTAAATAATTTATTTTTTATTACCCCTAACCTATGATGTTTGAACCCTGTCAAAAACTTGACCTTATTATTTAGCTGGTTTGACTAACAAATCTGGAACAGCAAATCTGGCAGAGAAAAAAAAGTGAAAAAGAATCAGCCATTTTTCACTTTTTGCCTCAAGCATGTAACTATGAATGATTCATAGCACTTTTTGCTCTGTGACAGATTCATTATTAAAAGTTTATTTAATTATCAATACTGTGCTCTACTCTATTAAGAAAATAATATATTATATTGACTATTACTTGTGAATGAAGTTATCAGTGTCATTCAATCCACTTGGAATCCTGAACATCTGTTTCATTAAGATGATAGCATTTGTTGTTGACATATTTAATGCAATATATTTTCCAAGGGCATATTGGCAGTTTCTCCATGTGTTAAGAGAACTCTCTGGTGTAGGCTAGTATACACGATACTCTGTGTGTCCTGTTTGTTGTTGTGTGGATGTTGGGGTATTTTTTAGGCTCAAAACCACTGAGAGATTGTACTGCAGTGCCCATTTCAGTAGTGTCAGATTAATTTATTTTATTGCTATTTTAATTGTAAATGTGTGACAAGAAACACAATGATCTGAACATGTAAGTTATAGCTGGATGTACAAACTAAAGGGATTTATTATCTGCTGTTAATGTCGGTTGTTTCCAGTTTGCCTAAATACATTAAAAACATATTATGATACTATGGATATTATGCAAACACTAACATTAATGTATTTTAATGCATGCTTCTATTTTTTCTTCATTCCATTTCAGATTAATATCCATTACCATTATCAATGTTTTATCTCTTTTGTGCTGGAAATTGAATTCTGAATTAAAGAAGGTGGATAATGTTTAATAAGAAAATTAGAAATATTGAAAAATATAAAAGGTTTCATTTTTCTACTTAGGATTGTTTTCATGCTCAAATGATATTTTCTGCTTGTTTTCATTATTTTTAATAGTTTTTATGTTGAAAATACCCAGATGAATAATTGTTTTTTTCTAAATGAAGTTTCCAAATTTAAGACAGAAGATTTCTTTAAAAGTATTTGATACAATTACATAAGAATGTTTGTTTATTTATTTTAAATATACAAAGAACAGGGAAATCAATGATCTTTTTGCTCACTTCAGTGGACTAGGTCTTATACTGATTTCAGGTGCCAAAATATTTTACTTTATGAGGAATCAATATTCTTTCTATATTTATCGTTGCTTTCACTCCAGGACAAATTTTGTATATTGTCATTAAATATTTTCCTTGTTCAAAGTTTACACACTTAACTGTGGCTTAACAAGCAACATCATAAAGTTGATGCCATTTTAGAGACAGGAAAATGCAGAAGAGAAAGAATTTATGATATTTTGAAATGTTTAAATGTTTTGAGTATTCTGAGGTTTTGTGCCTGTGGTTTGTTGGGGTTTTTTTAAGTTTATTTTTATTATATCAGTTTTGGAAAAGAATCCTATTGGAATACAGATCAAATTAAAGACAGTAAAATGCAAGCCTTGACTTTTAAACTTTTTTTAATATATTTTTTAATATATATGTATATATATATTTATTTTAAGAAGTCTGCAGAGGATTAGTTGATTAGTTTAGTAACTGTCAGAAACATAAGGCTTTATTTTCCATCCATTTTATGGTGAATCAAGAGATTGTCTTTAAAGTATAAAGCAGTATTTACAAATAGTGATAAAATAATATGCAGTTAGAAACACAACTTTCTGTCTTGATCAGTACAGCTTTACTTGGTAAAAATCAAGCAACAGCTCTTATAAAAACTGTTAATAATATTGACTGCTGTCTGAACTTTCATCTTCCTCTCTCTAGGTCTACTGAAGAAAGTGAATATCACTGGAAGATTTTATTATTATTATATTATTAGAGTCTTTAAAAAAATATCCATTTTAAGATACTCGCTAAACCTCATCAGATGAGGCTACTCTCCCCTTTGATGACTAGTCACTGTATCTCTGATCATAGATGATAAGAAAAATTTCCCTTAGAAGTTAACTGCTTTGTGGGACTATGTGAATAAGTGAGACACTTTCAGGAATGTGTGGAAAGATTCTTTAGTTCTGAATAGTATATTAAATCAAAATTAAAGGTATTCAAGCAAATAGCAAATGGCATAGAAAAAATGAAAAATAAGACTTGGGAACATGACTCCAGGTCTTCTATAAGCTAAATTAAGATTACAATTCCTGTCTATACAGACAATTTTCATCCCGGCATTGGGACAGTGACTGTCTATAGGCCTGTCTAGCATCTGCAACTAAAATCTTAGGTGAATTCTCATTCTATCTCTTGTTCAAACCAAAAGTTTACAGGTTGGCATCTCCTTACAGACAGGCTTCTGTGAATACATGTGCTTGTGTATATGTGGTGATAAATAACCTTAAACTGCTGAATGTTTTAAAGCAGTATGAGATGCAACAATTACAGACTTTATGATAAAATATAAAACATGACCCTAGCTAGCAACTTTAATGTATGCATTTTCCAATTTCTCAATGCCTTACTATCATGTACAAATTTAAAGCAGAAAATGCAAGTCAAATAAGTTCCAAGCACTACAAACTATATAGAATTAGTTTTCACATTGTATAGCATTAACTGTAACTAATCTATAAGAAAATCATTGAATGATAACAATTGACACTGAAACATAGTATCTTAAAACACTTTCCACAATTTCTTCCTCTCAAAAATAAAATTCTGTTAATTTTCACACCACCTTGAGCTTGCCAAAGTCATCACAAGAGCTAAGCATCCACCAAGCTGATATATTATGGAGCCAGACCTTAACAGAGCAACAGTTGGCAAACCTGTTCATTGAAGACAGGACAATCCCTTCCCCCACCATCCCAAATGGAACGTCAAAATTCATGAATACAACAAAAGTTTCCTTCCAGTGTACTTTTGTACTCAACGCCACATTAAAACTATGCAGGTGAAGCAAAGCAATCACCTTGTCACAAAATGGATTTGGTCAACTAACACTCACTGGGAGAAAATCTGTAACAAAACAGCTGTTTCCTAATCTATCAATTCTGATGCTCAGCAGAGAACTACAAAAAAAAGCATGTAAAGATGAGACTAAATTAAAATTATAACTCTGACATATACTGCAATTTATGGACTTAATCACGATAACGGTTTTCAGACAGATTCCAGTCTCTTCTCATATCTTTTCTGTTTCATACTTTATCATTCTTTTACCTGTTAACTAGCTTGTCCTTGCAGATCATTCAGTGTAAAGGTTTAACTTAAATCTGCTGTTTCAAACAGTGATTTATTTTGTGTTTGCTACTGTGAAATATTGGGAAATAATTGAGTTTTAAAGTCTGTCTGCTCTTTCCAGATACTTAATCTGATGCACTAGAAAATATTGCTTTCTTCTAAAATTCTTACCTATCATGTACTTATTATGTAGAGTTTTTATAGTACTGGAAGTTATTTTCTACCATGAACAATTCAAAACTGAGAAAGATATCAAGAAACATATTTCAAAAAACAGTCAGTAGTCAACTTGTCAGAGTACTGTTTATAACAAAAAAATATAACCAAGTTATTGAGCTGAATACTGAAATGTCTTGAATTTAAGTATACCAGAATTCAGATGTTTATTCCAATAAGTATTTTACTTTATTTGCATAATTTCTCTTCGAAACAATTGAAAATTAAATGTGGTCTAATGTGGAAGAGAAAAGGAGAAGAAAAAGAAAGATTTTTCTTTGTGTTATTACTGAGTCAACATATGTGAATATTCCTTGTGCCAGAGCATCCACCTCCACAATGATACCCTGCAATTGGTGGGATGGATGATGGATGTATAGTTGTAAGGGGTAGGTGACCAAGGATTCAGCTGACGATTAGCTATTCTCACCTTATCACAATACATTGGTCTGGGACGGTGCATGCTCCAAAATTCTTCTAATTGTTAATTCAAAAGTCTAGAAGATGGTGAAACTGTGTCTCTTTCTTCCACAGCACACTCTCTGCACAGATGCTTGGTTTGTCGATTTTCCCTGGACAGAATAGTAACCATCTAGACCCAGTGTCCAGCCTTAGTAGGTCTTTTTATTTATTAGCCATATTTCGGTGTTCTTCTAGATACTTTCATAATCTTAACCCTTAAATTTATTCAACTGTAGTTTAACAAAACTTTCACAGGTTTCAGGGCTTGGATTTGCTGTATGTGATGGCTACTGAATAGTTCATAGTACATACATACTGGACTGCATACAGATTTTATCAATTTTTATCTATATAATCCATTTCTATCCCAAGAATGAAAAAACCTCAACATTTTTTTCCATCTTACTGTATTTTTTCTTGATGATTTATATTTAAATGTAAGTTTAAATGAAACCAAAATGGAGGGGAAAAAAAAAATCCCATTCAATTAATGAAGTATGTCTGGAAGTAAAATACATTCCATATGGAATTATTTTATAGATTTTTTTCTTTTCTTTTTTTTTTTCTTCCTTCTCTTCCCTGTGTGAACTTTTTGTCCTCCAGGTTAGACTCAGTGGAACTCAGAAATAGCCCACTGAGAGCATTATCTGTATTTCAAAATACTTAGACTGTTTAAAAATGTTCCCTGGAATTCGCCTAGAGAGAAAAAAAAAAAAATTACATGTTTTTCATCCTTTTCAACAACATTTACCTAGAACCTACTTTTTTCAGATTTTCAGGGAAAAATAAGTAGAGTTTTCCAAAACCAGTTTAATTTATACCTCAGGTATTATTATTATCTTCGTTTGGACTTAGCATAAACAAAATATTTGTTTATATCTGCTACAAATGAGCTATACATCTTCCTCTTTCTCTCCCTTCATTCCATGCTAGAATTTTCTTTACAATGGAAATAAATAAATAGTTGACATCACAGGAAATTATTTCTTCAATTAATTTTTGATACAGATATACTTTACTAGAATAACCTATGGTATAGTCTGCTGATTCAGCAGAGCATGTAGGGTTAAATAAATGTTTTGCTTCAGTCTATTTATACTTATTAAACCTCCACTTATTGCAGTGAGGCTTTTTTGATTAATGTTGTTATTTCTCTTTGATGGCTTTGCCGCAAGGTTCTCACTATTTTATGAAATATATTGCTGACGATGTTTGTTTCATCGATCAACTCCCAGATCACATAGTTATGACAATTTACAATTACCTTTTATTTCAGACTTTTAAATATGGTTTATGTTTTCTTTAGAATGGGTGCTTAATCTGTGAATTTACTGTCACTTCCTTTCTAAATATTGCCTTGTTCACAGTATTTTGGCAGAAATCAGGAATACAGTATGGTACTAGGAAAATGATACCATGACCAATCAGTTTATTTTTGGGAAACTTAATTAAAGATTATGATCTACTTTGTACAGAGAAGTACTCACAAATTATGACAATGTATTAATAATTAATCTCTGTGATAAAGGCGTGATATGTGAATTGTAATACATATTTTTGGAGAAAGTAAATAATAGATGTAAACCTGTGAACAACAGAGAAATGATTTACTAATCTTACATATAATGGAAACTTTGTTCAAAATTTCCAAGTGACAACAAGGCAGGTGGTCCAGAGCTAATGGCTGCAGTGAATTCTACTAGACAGCTCCCAGAGTAAAGATAGCCTAATGACACAGTACTTTGAACATACATGTTTTAAGACAATTTTAAGAGAGCTCATCAATATATTAGCAGAAGTAACTAAACTACTTTCACTCTTTTCAGATTCTCTAACTGCATTATAAACAACAGAAATATTATAAAGCCTTCTTGCTGTGATGTTCCAAGTCTAGTTCAGCAGCATCCAAACTACAAATTGACAACTTCCAGTTAAACATTCATTATCTCACAGATAGAAAAATTCATCTCATTTTTAACTTTAAAAAATGGGGCAACTATTACTACTTCTTATGGAAGTAAATAATGGTTTCTTGAGAGCAATTAAAAATGGTTTAAAAGTGTTTGAAAAAAAAGGCATCAATATGTAAGTAAATCTGTGCCAGTTTACTTCAGCAAATCTCAGAGAAAATAAGAGATCAGCTGTACACAAATACAGCTGTTGTCTATAAATTATCACAAATATCTTGAAAGCAATGTGGAAATAGACTGATAATGATAACTGGCATTATTAAGTCAAAATCTAAAATTACATGAATAATTTCTTCCTTTTTCTCATTCCTTCCAAAACAAAAATATTAGCTTTTTCTTTCTTTCTTTCTTTTCTTTCTTTCTTTCTTTCTCTCTCTCTTTCTCTCTTTCTCTCTTTCTCTCTCTCTTTCTAAGATAATACATTAAGGAAATGAGCTGATATGAAATTGGATATCTAATAATGGAGAACTTAAGGAGTTTGGCTGTGAACTCAGGTATCTGAAAAAGCAATAACTAAACCAACTTCTGCATATGTTTCCCAGATGTTTTTCATTTTTGCATTCAATACATGAATCTTACAGCTTTTTATACCTTGTCTCTCAGCCTATATGTTTTATAAATTTTTTCTAACTTGATTCTCTGCTGATGTCCTGCATAGACAGTTGGGTTTTTGGGTTTGGGTTTTTAGTTTAGAAGGGTGGTGGTGGAATGTTGACAGTTTGGTGGGTGATTGCTAGTACTGGTCGAAGGAAATATGTCTAACATTGACACAGTTCTCTTCTTTTAAGATGATACAATGAGTCAGAGACTCTTTTACATTTTGTGGTGTTCATGTATCTAAAGGGAAAAATGCTTTTGGCTGGTAAATCTATTAGCAGACTAATGAGCACATTTATGTTAATAGCATGTATTGCCAAAGGTTGAACAATCTATTGATTTCCCTTAGTTGAACTACTTATTTTTCCAATTATATCTCTTACTAACTCCTTGTCCTCGTTTGTTACTCTGCTCTCCATGCTGAATCACAATTCAGAGATTTCTTGGAATGTCAGTGAGGTTGCTTGTAAGGTGAAGGATTACTCAAAGTGAGTAGCTGGGTTGCAGTGCAGCCCCAGGGAAATTTTCAGTCTCTAATTCTGGCTTATCAAGTATCTTTAAACACCATAGGTCTCATTTCTTGGAGATTCCTGTAGTGTGGGAAGAGGCGTTATGTAGTTACCTCTTACTGTGCAGGGGTGGGAGGCAAAACAGTGTGAGAAATTATCTTAGAGTAGCATCTTAGTTGTAGGAAATGCTGCCTAGATCTATGCTGTAGGACACAGGTCCTCTGAGGTAGGTCCTAAATTCCTGATGCCATGAAGACACAGACTGAATTCCCTAGTCTCTCTGATTTGCTTTGTAAGGAAATTCAGATGCATGTACAGAAAGGAAAGGATGCTTTATGGAAAGCCCTGCAGAGGGATTGATCCAAGTGGCTAGGGAAAGCAATTGTTTTGTAAAAAATCCAAAATCAAAGTAAGGACCACTGCTTGTCAGAAAGGATTATTCTTCCTAGAGATTTTTTTGAGACCCGTGTTTTGTCAAGAAAGCATGCACATGTTAAGTATTGTGCAACTGCTCCTTCTTTGGTTTATTTAAAATTATGACCTCCAAAGCCACCAATGTAGTAGATTTTAAATTATTATTCTGAAATAAGCATGTGACTCTTGGTTATGAGTAGAGTACCTGTAGCCATTATACTGGATAATTAAGTAGCATTACAATTAGACAACCTTAGTGAAGTATATCAGAGACAACATGCATGTATACTCATTTTTTTCTGGTGTTTTGGAAGCACAAGCAAAGTGCCAGTTGCACAGTATCGTGTGATATAAACTAGCTACTGTAAGCATATGTTGTTGTGAATATTTGTATATAAATACATAAGACTTAATAAGGCTAAGAAAGTAATAAGCCCTCCATTGTCACATTACTTGTCTAAGATTATGTTTTATGAGATAAATTTAGTATTTTGAAACAGATCTAAGAGAGAAAGCTCAGGTAACTGAAGGTTACTACTGAGATGAGGTTTTGATATTTAGTCAATGAGGAACATGTGTATTCTGCGGATCATCCAGCATCTGAGACATTATAACATCCTTAATCTTTAATTTTGAAAGGTTAATAATTAAATGTTAATTTCCAGTGCAAAGCAAATGGATGCTACTGTCAGTTGGGATAAGCTATTAATATAGCAGAGATACAGTTTAGAAAATACAGATTCTGTTCTTGATGCTCTTATTTCTTGTGATGGTTGACAGAATAACCTGTGACCATCAGTCTGAGTGATTTTTTGACAGAGCAGGCTATTATTTTTCTTTTGGCATGATGAAAGGTAAGTGATTTCTCTTGTAACTGCAAGGCAGATTTTGTGGAGGTACATGACTCAAACCATAAAAAGACTCAGTGAAGGGCATCTGTGTAGGGAATAGAGTCTTTTATTTTCCAAGTTGCACTGGATTACAGATGGTTGGATTAGAAACTTTTTCTGATGCAGTATTACAGATGATGTGTTCTACTTGTTGTGCAATGCATAGAGAGAAAGATAGATTTGGTTTTTAGTGTGGGACACTAAAAGTGATTACCTCAGTCTCAACATTTGTGAATTGCTTCAAACTGTTAAAGGAGAAGTCAATGCAAAGGTTACTGTTCCTGTATTTTCTGCAAGAAAGAATGACATAGAGTTGAGATTGAAGAACTGTGGCAGATGATAGTAAAGTGTCTTTACTATTAATATATTTCCTTAATTTCTTTCTCTACAAAGTTGTAATATTGTTAAATATGCTTTCCTAAAAGACTATTTTAAGGTCTAGCAATTTGTCATTGTTTTTAAATCCTTAGGTTAAATTCTAAATATACAAGATACTATTACTATTTATTACTCCTATTCTTCAAAACATCATTGTTTACTTTGTTAATTTTATTTTCAGTCTGGTCAAGCGATGTAATGCTTATTAGTATGTTAAAACCATGTCATTGAAGCTCTAAATAAGCAATCTCCTCCACCCCCCTCCCCCCTCCCCCACACAAAAAAAACCACAACACAAACAAAAAAAAAGAAAAAAAAAAACCAAATAAATA